>APFE031509067.1:15152-65596 GCA_000404065.3 Pinus taeda | reverse complement strand
CACCCTAATGGTGTACCTTTTGCATAATGGGTCAGTGAGTAAATGGTAACAACGACTTAAGCCATTAGGTGTAGGCACTTTCCAGCCAGGGAGTCTCCTAGTTGTGACTATTTGACTAGAAACCGATCGATCTATCCATGAGCAGGTTGAAGAGCGCTCCAATAGGCCTTGGAGGACCAAACCCACATATGTGGCAAAATACGGGGATGACAGTAGGCTCCTCTCATATATGTTTTCCACCCTTGTGAGGTCTCCTTGGTGCATGTATTTCTGTAGGAGAGTCACTGTGTGTCTCTTCATCTCGATCATATGAAGCACCAGACTCCATGTTTGCTAATGTGTGAGTTTTCTTGATGAGTATGAAGATTTTTATGGTGTTTTTAGTTTTCAACCACCAAGGGTAAGAATATATGAGGAACTATGGAGGGAGAGGGTATGAGGGGTTTTAGGACTATTATGACAAGTTGTTTGGGAAATAGGGGGCTGGGGAATAATATGTAAGCTTGCGGACAACAATTAGGGTTTGGGGATTTTGTAGTTAGGATTTGGGAAAATTGGAATTGGGGATAGGGGTGAATGATTTTTTAGGAATATGGGAGTGTTAGAGAATGAGAAGATGAACTGGAAAATAAATGTAGGAGTCAAAAAGTGAGGGAGTGGTGGAGTGAACTTGGCAGCAAAATCACAAATGCAAACCCTAGGAAATTGTTTTTTTGAGAAATTGCAAAGAGGTAGGGTTTTTGTTTTTCACACTAAACCACCATAAACTTTAACAAGAACTCTTTCACTAGCAAGCAAAGAGTTATAGACTTACTTGCACACCATTGGATTGAGCAAATTTGGGAATTTGAGGGCATTTGTGATGAAATCAGGCTTGGTAGCCCTATGCGTCGCAACACAAACCCAACGCGCTGCGCCTCCTGTATGTGCCGTGCCAGTATATTTTTAACACTATTGAGGGCAGCCCAATGCACTGCGCCTCTCAGCTAATGCACCGCGCCCACAAACTTACATAGTTTTACTCCAAGCTTGCTTCCTTTGCTCAACATAACCTTCTTTTTCTCAATATTCCTTCTTTGAATACAAATGAGCTTTTTGAATTATGAAAATTGATTTATATATAAGAGCTTTTTTATTTTTGATTCATAAAACCCACTTTAATATTGTTTGCATTGTAACTTACTTTTTCAACTCTGTTTTCGGACAATTTACTTTATTTGTGCCTTTGATGAACTGAATGACTTGATTTTTTTTTTGTCTTACAGGGGATGGAGCATCTGAAGCTTGGGAAGGTGACCAGGGTTTCCACTAAAGTGATTTACATATAAGAGAGCTGAAATGACATGAATTTATACAATAAAAATCTAAAATACTCTGTTTTTCCTCAAAATAGGATTTTGAGGAAAAATACATTTCTGAGCAAGTGATTATGAAATTTATTGATACTATAACTTTATTAAACCTCCTCATGCACCTGTTGACTATTATTGGACACTTTGAAGACCTTTTGATGAAACCCTAGACCTAATGAAACTGAAACCCTAGAAATGACTCTTGCAAATTTTTAAACAAAAAGTGACCGCAGATGATCTTGAGGAATGGAAATGGGCCAGCAGGTAAAGGAAATGAGGGAAAATATACAACAAGCCACTACCATCAGATGATCCATGCTCCTAACGAAATGTAGCTAACCGAGCAAGACAACTAATATGCAATGCAACAAGAGAATTTGATCTCTAACGGAGGGATGAAGATACCTGTCACACAGTATTTTGTCATCGTCCCTATTACCCCTTCTCCCATACATTGGAGGACCTATTCTAGGACCTTTGAGAAGTGACATAACCTGGAAACACCAGCATTGTATCCCCTTGAGTATGTACTCCATATGCCCTGAAGACACCTTCTGAAAAATACCCATAAAAATAGCTCTTTTTCCATTGGCGTTGTTCCACAGTGTATCACTCGCGCCAATGGGGGAAATCCTCCAAAAAGGGCATGCCATCTGGCGCTCTGTGTCAGAGTCACACTAGCACCAACCTATTTGGGTAAATTTTTTAGCAAACAACTTCCGAAGGTTCTTCCTAACCTATTCATGAACTGATTCCAGTTTGAGTTAGTTCAGTTGGGCTTCGAATCTCCATAGAAGGGAAGTAGTTCTCCACCTCTCATGGAAGCTTCCTAATGATAAGGAAAATCCCATGAATCTTTTGGATGATCCTATCTCCTTCTCCTCTCTCTATATAAGCTTGTCCCTTTGCCTTTGACAAGCGAGTTAGTAATTCTACTTTGCAAGCTCCAAATTCTAAGTCCTAAAGTCTGAGAATTGCTAAGCTCATGTTACAAGAGGCCTTGTTCATCCCTATGAGGCTATATATTTAAGGAAGAGATCCATGTCCAAGTAATCAAGGAGAGGGAGGCTTGTTCCCCATCCCCTACAAGCTTTGCAAGGCATGTGTTGCTGATCACCCAGCCAAAGGAGGATTTGACGTCAAAACTTGGTTGTATTGTCTTTTGTTTATCAATAATAATAGACGACTATCATTATGGTTCCACTCATGTGTCTTTATTATGATGTTTGAGTTGTATCCTTTCTAGCTGATACATAGTTGTATTTCTTGGATTTTATGCTTGTATTTGTCTTATTCTTTGCATGTGCAGGTGTCTGTTCATGAGGATCGTGAGGATTGTGACCAGCTGAAGCGAAAGAATGGAAGCAACGACTCTTCTACGAATACTAGCGTTGGATTCGAGGTAGGCTCTCATCATTGGCCTTTACTTTGCAATTAGGAACCTGCGTGTTAGCGTTGTTTGATTGTTGTTAGACCCCATTTAGGCTAGTGGGATCACCTCTGTCTGTAGAGGGGATTTACCTATACAACAATTTGGCGACTCTGCTGGGGAGTTGGCTTTTGCCTTGTTTGTTTATCTTGTCTTGTTGCTTGATTTGTAAACTTTAGATGGAGCCTGAAGTCTGGCCAAATAGCCTTCAAAACGCTATTGCTTTGCATTAGCGAAGTAGATCAACGCTACTTCAGTCCATCTTTGGTTTGGTTTGCGAACTGAACGACTTGGAACTTGCCTTGTTCCTTGATTGTTTCCTTGGTTTCTCCCGCTTGTTTAGCCTTCTGGGTTGAATGCCTGTGTTGCTTTTGCCTCTTGAGAGTACTTAGGTATTGCTGGTTTGGCCTTGGCTCTTTTGTTTTTATTTTTCCATAGCAAACTCGACTGGCGCTAGTTTATAGCATGACAGTCGCACCAGTTGGCGCATGTTGCACACTTACAACCCGCGCCAATCCCTGAAAGGCGCTTGTTGCAGCCTGACAGTCACGCCAGGCCTGTAAACTTTTGAAGTTTGCTTGGTTCTCAACTTTTTGAGCTTTGGTTTTGCTCTAAGTGCCTTTATTAGACTACCTGAGTGTGTTGGAGTGTGATTTGACTAGTTTCGATCACTACCCTTTGGGTGTTTTCTTTTTTCTACCGATTTCGCATTTCTAGCCCTAGGTCATCTAGTGGCCTTGTGAATCGAGCATTCCTAAGGTGTTTTGATTTTTTTGTGGTCCAGTCGACTCTTTTGTTTGCTCCCTTACACTTGTTTGGTAGTTGTGAATCATTTTGTTGGGTTATTTGGGTGATTTGCTTCGTCTTCACTTGAATTCCGCTTCGTCTCACTTTGAGCCCAGATCACACGGCTCAATGTTCTCTTTGGGATCATTTTGGTTCTTTAGGTGTTTGATTTGTGGATTTGAGGAACTGAACATGTGTGTATTGGATAGAATTTGTTGGTGTTATTTCTCAAAAGTTCTTTAGTGCATTTTGCCATTATTGAAAAGAAAATCTCTTTTTCTTTGAATTAGTTAATGAAAATTAGGACTTTTCGTTTCGATTAGTGATTTAGTGATCTTAAAGAAAAGTTTATTGATTTTCATTAGCTGCATTAGAGAAACTCTTTGTTGTTTGTGATCGTTTCGTTTGCATGAAATCTCTTTAACTCTCTTGTAATTACCATTCATCGAATGGAATGACATGTTTTGGCATATAGATTACATTTAGGGAATTTTGAGAGATTACATATGGTAGGACCTGAAAAACGAAACCTAACACAAGATCAACTTTAAAATAAACCGAATGAATTTAAACAACGCATTGGAACATAATGCTCACATTCTAGAGGTCTAGGCTAGAGACGTGCTCCGGCGTCGTTAAACCTAGTCACTTTTGTTTCCACTCAAGGTTGGGTGATTCCTCCTTTTGTGACTCAATTGTGGTATAGTACGGACTTGTGCTCCCATGTACCGTCGAGTATATGGGGAGACTCCACTAGGTTATCATCCTTAATCCACAGGAAGCCGTGTCTACTGCCTTACAGCCCATAACGCACTAAACACAACATTTGGGAAGATTGACTTCCGTATGGAAATTCCTTGGTTATCATATGATTGCTAAGGTGTATATGCAGTTTTACGGATTGTCTGGTAAACCCCTTGCCTAGTTCTCCAGAGTAGTCACTTTTTGATCCTTTTCGGACTCCCTAAAAGAAAAGGCTCATTTGAGCACTTGTCACTTCAGGCTCGTTAAACATTCGAAGGCGACTAGAGTCATCTTTTGGTCCTTTTCTCAACTCTCTAAAGATGAAAAGGTCAAGTTATGTCCTTGTGTCTAAAAATTAAATTACCCGCGATCACACGCCTGTTAGATTCTATTTGTTGGCCATTTGATTGTGTGTCTTGGCTCTTTTCAGCCCCGTGTATGATTTTCATTTTTGATGGCAACCTTTCCACAGTTCACCAACCTAGGAATCCCCTCTGAAGGGAATCCTGGTCATTTCCCTCCTTTTCGGAATGTTGGTGCTCCTTACATCGCAACGTTGTCCCTTCCTGGGTTAACTGTTGGGTTTCTTGTTTGGTTGCTCTCGACCTCCGTGGTCCCTAGTGTCTCAAGTACTAGTCAATCAGTTCCTCCACCTGAACAACATCATGTTGATTCCAAGGTGGATCTGTCCCCTTCTTCGCCTATTTCTACGTCCTCATCTTCTACTTCACCTGGTGAAAGTCTAGATTCAAGTAACCAGGTGGCTAAGAAGAAGAAGAAGAAGACGAAGAAGAAGAAGTCGCCCAAGCGAGAGGCTAAAAGTGCACCTACTCCTCCGAGTACACCTGAGGTTGAAACTCCTTCTGCTCCTCCACGGAAGGTTAAGTTTCCTTGTAGATTGTGCAAGGGAGACCATCTTCTCTGGGATTGTCCTGGCCTTCCTAAGGTCTTAGAAGTATGGTCTCGCAATCCTGCCTACCCCTCATCACCCTTTGGAGCCCATGGTGATGCTACCCTATCAACTGGAAATGGTAAGAAGAATGAGAAGATTCGATTCCCCTGTAGACTATGTGAAGGAAACCATCTCCTTCACCTTTTTCTGCTCATGGATAAAGCTTCCGCTGTTTTGGAAAGTCTCTCAGCTTCTTTACCCCAACTTCCCATTGGTTATCAGAGGCTCTCCTCAGATCCTCTCCCTGTCGACAAAGAGATTGACTTAGATCCTTCTCTTGTCCATCCTCCTCTTCCTGAACCTGGCTATGCTAAGCCTATTCCAGACCAACCATTGGTCAGAAAGAGTGTCAACTCGGGTTCACCACCCATCGATCACTCTGTTTCAGAGGAGCGTCATGGTCATGTTCTTCTCGTCTCGTCAGATTCTCTTAAGACTGAAAACGACTCTCCTATCCCAGCTAATCCCGAGAGTCCTTCTTCGGTACATTTAGAGCAGGGGGGCAATCATATGATTCCCCCACCAAGTAATTCAGTCGTTTCCTTTGACTAGAGTCACCTGACTGCTTTCCACCTTCCATCCCATGTGCCTTTCTAGATTACAATACATGCCTATGATAAGGTAGTACCTGGCACTGTCTTGGATGAGGGTGCATCTGTCAGTCTTATGCCTTCCACTACTTAGCAAGCTTTGGGCTCCGCGTAGCTTGTGCTGGTCGCACAGAATCTGTTAGTGTTTGACAGAGGAACTAGTCAACTGTTGGGAATCCTCCCACAGTTCCCTATTACTTTTGGAGGAAAAACTGTCTATATAGACGTATTGGTTACCCAAGGTGCTTTAGATTGCAGTCTTCTCCTTGGTCATGGCTATGTTTATGCTATGGGGGCCCTTGTCTCTTCACTTTTCCGTGTGGTTCTCTTTCCACACGACGGAAGGATGGTGACTATAGATCAATTATCGTTCTTTAGTCCCCCGGTGCCTCCTACGCAGTTGTCATCCCCTCCTGGTTTTTATCCACCAGTTGTATCTGCCCCACCACAGGCGTTGGAGAGGTAAATACCCTCTACGGATAGAGGCGATCCCTACTAGCCTAGAAGGGGTCTAGAACCAATCAATCAATCCTATTATGCAAGCTCCTAATTGCAATTAAAAGGTAGGCAATGAAAACCTACTTGGATTCCAGCGCTATTGTTTGATGGAGAGATGCCACTCTCGCTTCTTTGCTCTGGTCGGTCACGATCCTCCACTATCCTCGTGGATGGACACCTGCACATGCAAAGAGAAAAACAAACACAAGCGTGCAATCTACTAAAAGAAATTATACATCAGTCAGAAAGGATGTAATTCACATTAATCATTACAAAGACAAATGAGAATGGAACCATAACAGTATTCATCTATTATTTATTAATCAATAACATAGAAAGGTACAACCAATGTTCTGACGTTGAGTCCTTCTCAAGAGGGTCCAACCGGCAAGTCTCATAAGCATTCACCCTTGGAGGTAGATCTCCCAAGACAAACAACTCTCTCTCTCACACAAGACAACAAGACTTCACAACCTTCCTTAAGCTCTCTAGAAATCCACACTTATCACACCAACTACCTATTAGGAGCAGCACTAAAAACACTATGAATTCCCCTCTGTCGAAAACTATTCCCCAAAACTAGCTGCTCATGGCAATGGTAGAGGTTTAAGTAGGAGAAGGAGTCTCCATGAAAGGTGGGAGGATGAGCTTATCTCCAAGGAAGGTGGCTCAAATGACGAAACAAACATGCCAGAGAAGGGAGGGCGACATTTACAAGGCCAACAACCAGGTCTGGAGTCATCTGGAAGGCCGTCTGTTAGAACAAACTCGCCCAAACTGGATCAACGCAGGTCCATAACTGCACTGGTGCGCTGACATCACAGCTGAATAACAAAGAAGTTCATGTCAGCGCGATAAGATATGAATAACAGACGCGCTGGCTCATCAAATTCGACCAGCGCAGGAAACAGGTGTACTTCCGCGTTGGCAGTGCGTTTGGTCTGTTATGGAGCACCCATCAGCGCGGTTATTTTGACAAAAGTTGCACTGATGAAATAAACTTTGGCAGAGAGGGTCATTTGGCCAATTCAGAGTGCATGAGCATGATGAATTTGATTTCATGACACAGTAGGGAGACTGACAGGGAGACAGTGACAAATTACTGTGTAACAGATGCCCCCTAAAGCATGAAGCCCGAGAAAGTGGGAGGAGTGAAATGCTTTACAAAACGGTTGAACTGGAACACCACCAGGAAGAACTTGCATGTAGGTACAACTGATATCTCGATTATATGTAGTCTAGGCATGGGCGCAGCCATCCAAAAGACATACGAAGAAGGTCTATGGTATGTACGCAGCCACCCAGCTGAAGAGACCATGATGATAAAAAGGTGTGGTCGCAGCCATCCTAAAATACTCAGGTATGGGCGCAGCCATCCATCAAGGAGTCATGTAATAACAATCCACAAAATCGCAGCCTGGTTCACAACAGACTAGAACCAGGGTCTTGCGCTCCATCCAAACCCAAACGAAGTACAAGTCCAAGCATGTGAATACAAGAGCCGAAGTCGAACATGCTTGAACATCGTCTGATTACCAGCCAATGATGAAAGCTGTTAACAGATGCGAGAGGTGCCACCAATAATGACAATGGTCCTCAAGGTACTATAGGTACAATCCACGACGTGCGAATGAATGAGCAGATGTCGAACACCCGTAGAGTCATCCGATCAGAGGCCAATGATGAAAACCTCGCGTCAAACACGAAGAACTTGCCATTGAGGCATGCAGGCCCCAAGGTACTTGAAGGGAGTCTCTAGGTCACTTTTCTGGATAATGAGCTGAAGTCGACAGGAAGTGATCTTCGTTGAAGGTGGGCCATGATGTTCCCACATCATCGACATGAGACGGAAAGAGACAATACGTTTTGTGTGAGATATCGGAGGGAGGTTGAGTATTCTTGCAGAGGCCAACTTCTCTTGAACATATCGGCGGCACAACGACGGATTTGGGAGTATTTGAGGTCAAATGATCAGGGGTCATGATGACAAGACGATGAGCAGATGAATGGTCAAATAGGATAACCCAAACCCATGAAGGCAAATGTGAGACGAGATGAGATGTCCCCACCCAGACACGAATGCAAACAGTGCCATGTTCAAGAGCGACATACTGCCGATGACGACGATTAATGATTCCTTTATTTCCCCCACCATTTCTGGCGAGTACCCCGGTTATTTTTGGATGACAAGCTTGACGGGGATAGCATATTCTTGAAGGGCCTCATTTCAATAGAATCCGATGTCATTAAGTTTTAACGAGTCTGACAAAGGAAGAACTCGACGTATTTTCCTGTTTAGAGAGTCTGAAAAGACAGCGGAAAAGAAAACTCCAGGGGGGTCCTTTTTCATAAAGTTGTGCCTCTCGAGCCCAAAAAGTATAAAACAATACTCGAAAGAACCGCTCGACCAGAATGATCAAGGAGTAATTTTCATAAATAGTGACTTCGACCCAAAAAAGTAAAAAAACAGTCAGAAGCATGTCGTTTTAGAGCCAATAACGAGTGCGAAATGACAAACACCCAGCGATCTTTGTTGATTTAAACGGTCGAAAAAGAGCTTTAAAAGCGACCGCCTCTCATTCACATTTAACGAGTCGAGACGAATAACTCGACAATATTTTCATCTTTAAACGGTCAGAAAAGAGCTGAAAGAAGACCTCCATTTTTATTCTCTTTAACGAGTTAAAAAGGAAAAAACACTCGGCAATATTTTCATATTTTACGAGTCAGAAAAGAGCTTAAAGGTGACCCGTCTGTGGGTTCATTTTTACACAAGCTTGAACCATGGAGAACTCTTCTTGGTTTCAGTTTCATGTTTACACAAGCTTGAAACGAAAAACTATGCTTGTTATAAGTTTGCATGCCTCCAGCATAATGACGCAAAACGAGGTACATGCCCCCCAAGCTTCATTGCATTCAACAAAGTGGATGGAATGAAGGTTCACTTTCGAGATCTTGGAAAGACTCGACTTGTATTTTATGAGATCTTAATCAAAAGACTCGACTTGGAAAGGGAGTTATTCCATTTTTTAACGAGGTTGACATAATAAAAGAACCATCCTCATAACCCTTGTTTCATTTTTTAACGAGCTTGACACAAGATCAGGAACTATGCTCAGATACAAGCCGTTTCATTATTTTAACGAGGTTGATACATTAGAAAAACTATCCTTGAGACTCCTTGTTTCATTTTTTAGGGAGCTTGACATAGGAAAGTGAACTATGCTCCGACCAGACCTAATTTCATTTTTTAGGGAGCTTGACATAGGAAAGTGAACTATGCTCTGACTGAACTTCATCATAATGAACAGGAAGTCGGGGCTTCCACGAGTGGCGCTCCCGGTGGGAGGTCAATGTCTCGGAAGTCAGGACGCAATGCCCCCAGGACACTATGCATGACGGCGGCATTGCTGGATATAGGCACGAGAGAGGTGGCCACGAAGTTGATCTGGGGTGAGACAGATGCAACTGGTGGATGAGAACCAAGAGGGAAGGACAATTGTGTCAGAGGGGCTTGTGGATGAACGAACGATAATTGATCCATTGTCACTATTCTTCCATCGTGTGGAAAGCAAACCACACGGAAAAGTGAAGAAACAAGGGCTCCCATGGCATACACATAGTCACGACCAAGGAGAAGACTGAAGTCTAAAGAACCTTGGGTAACCGAGACATCTATATAGACAATCTTGCCTCCCAAAGTGATAGGGAACTTTGGAAGGATCCCTAATGGTTGACTCGTTCCTCCGTCAAAAGCGGTGAGATTCGGTGCGACAGGTACAAGCGATGGGCGGGGGGTGGGGAAACCAAGCTTGCTAGTAGTAACGGGAATAAGGACTACCGATGCTCCTTCATCATAAACAGTGCAGGCAGCGCCATAGAGAGGCATTAGGTGGTGACCCAGAAAGGCACATGGGATGGAAGGGGAGGGGGTGTCAAACGACTCCAATCGAAGGAAACGACCGAGCTACCTTGTGGGACATATGGTTGCCCCCCTGCTCGGAAGGAACCGAATCGGAATTCTCCGGAGAGGCTGGGATGGGAAAACCATTATCAAGCTCAGGAGAATTTGATGAGATGAGAAGAACATGGGAATTTTTCTCTTCTGAAATAGAGTGGTCGACAGGAGGTGAACTCTAGTCGACGCTCTTTCCGACCAATGGTTGGTCTGGAACAGGCTGGGCACAGTCAGGTTCGGGAAGAGGGGCCTGTACAAGATAAGAATGTGAACCAATCTCATTGTCTGGAGGCGAATGATTTGCAACTGCAGAAAGACGTTGATATCCAACGGGGAGTTGGGGCGAGGGAGCTGGGAGACTTTCCAAAATAGTGGAGGCTTTATCCATGAGTGGACAAAGGTGAAGGGGATGATTGCCTTCACAAAGTCTGCAGGGGATTCGAATCTTCCCTTTTCCCTTGCCATTCCCAACTGATGAGGTAGCATCACCGTGAGCCTCAGAGGACGATGAGGGGTGGGCCGGATTGCGAGACCATATTTTTAGTACCCTGGGAATGCCAGGATAATCGCGAAGAAGATGGTCTTCCTTGCATAATCGACAAGGAAACTTAACCTTCCGCGGAGGAGTGGAAGGGGGCCCGACTTTAGGTGTACTCGAGGGAGTAACAGTTATACTTGTAGCCTCTCCCTTAGGAGACTTCTTCTTCTTGTTCTTTTTCTTCTTCTTCTTAGCCACTTGGTTATTCGAATCGAGACTTTCACCAGGCGAAGTACAAGAAGAAGACGTAGAAGTAGACGTCGAAGGGGAGAGATCCACCTTAGGATCAACATGATGTTGTTCAGGTGGAGGGACTGATGGAGTAGCAGCCGACACGGCAGGGACCATAGAGGTTGAAAACAACCAAACAGGCAACCTGACAGTTAACCCCGGAAGGGATAACGTCACCATATAAGGAGCACCAACATTCCCAAGAGGAGGGAAATGACTAGGATTCCCGTTAGGAGGGGAACTTGGGTTGGTGAACCCTAGAAAAGTTGCCATAGCAAACAAAAGAATCCTACTCAAGCTAACGCACACAAGATCTAACCAGGTAATGTTATCGTGGCCGAATAAATTTTTAAGACAAAGGAACTAAACTTGACCTTTTCACGTTTCAAGAGTCGAGAAAAGGACGAAAAGATGACTCTAGTCTCCTTCGAATGTTTAATGAGCACGAAGTGACAAGACGCTCACTGGCACCTTTTCTTTTAAGGAGTCCGAAAAGGATCAAAAGTGACTGCTCTGGAGATTCTAGGCAAAGGGTTTACCAAGCAATCCGTAAAACGGCTTATACACCTTGGCAATCGTATGAGAACCAAGGACTTTCCATACTGCAGTCAATCTTCCTGAATGCTGTGTTCGGTGCGTTACAGCGCACAAGGTGGCAGACTCGGCTTCCTATGGATCAAGGATGCAAACCTAGTGGAGTCTCCCCATATATACACGACGGTACGTGGGAGCCCAAATCCGTGCTAGACCACAATTGAATCACACCAGGAGGAATCACCCAACCTTAATGCGAAAGAAAGAGTGACTAGGTTTAACGACGCTGGAGCAGGCCTCTAGCCTAGACCTCTAGAATGTTTGCGTTATGTTCCAATGCGTTTTTAAGTAAATTCGGTTTATTTTATGGTTGATCTTGAATTAAGTTTCGATTTCAGGCCCTACTGTGTGATCTCTCACAATTACTTAGATGCAAACTACATGCCAAATAATACCATTTCGTTCGATGAATTCTAACTATGAGAAGGTTAAGAATTTTTCGATCAAACAAAATGAACACAAGCAATCAAACAATCTAATGCAGCTAATGGCAAGGAAACAAAACTTTTCTTTTGAGAATACAAATCAATGAAATGTTCTTTTTCCCTTTTAACTATTGAATGCAAAAGATATTAGTTTGATTTTTTTTTTTCAATGGCACAAAGCACTTAAAATGAATCTTGAGAAACAGCAACACCAAGCAAAAGGAATAAAATCACTCAATGAAAACACAACAAAGTTCCCAAGACACCAAAACAGTTTTCCAAATCAAAGGAAAAACTAAGGCTTGTACGAGCTATGTAATCTAAGCTCAGCAAGACAAAAAGGAATTCAAATAAGGAGGAAGCAAGTGTGAACTGATCGATCCAAACAATTGTGATCTATGCTTGGTAGTGAAGAAATCAAATCAACATGAAAAAGTGGTTCAATAATCGACACTAAAAATCAACCAGCAACAAGCAGTGAAAAGCCTCAAGCAAATCAATAAGAGGGTTGTGCATGAACCTTGAATAGACAAGTAACCCAAGAAAATGGTTTCTCGATGAAACTTCTAAAGGGCTAGGTCACATGGTCTAAAAACACAAGACTCACTTGAATGAAATCAAAGAGAGAGTGCCCCTAACCAAAAGCAATCAAAACAAGCTAATGAGAGAGAAGAAACAACAGGGGATAAGAAAGATTGATGAATTCAGGACATAAAGTTATAAAAACAACTTTTCAGGAATCAGCGCAAGTTACACACTGAGAACCCGCGATGATCACTATGTCAGCGCAATTTTTACACAGACAACCCGAGATGTCAGTGAAAATTTTAGACAGACAACCCACGCTGATCGCAGAAAAACACAGTCGTCGCGGGAATTAAGCTAGCAACCCAAGGTCAGCGCGGGTAAAAAGCCAGCAAGTGGCACTGACATCGCGACTATACACGTCTTTTCCGCGATGATCCGATTTCCAGGATCGTCGCGACTGTTAGGTGTAATTACGCGATGAACAGGATGTTGCAAAAGGGTGAGCACGATGACAGCACGAATGTTAAAATTAAATCCGCGATGGAGCTCAAAAATAGTGATAGGAAAATAAAAAATCCCAAATCAAAATAGCCAATCTTTCAATCAAACAGGGGCATTTCCCAGATCAACCCAGGAAATGCAAGAGACTGATAATTAATCCCCAAAACTTCAAAAAAATACCAAAACAAACCTCAAAGCAAGAATGAACAAAAGGGACAGAGGCCAGTTCCCCAGTGGAGTCGCCAAATTGTTGGAGAGGTAAATCCCCTCTACGGATAGACGCGATCCCTACTAGCCCAGAACGGGTCTAGCAACAATCAATCAATGCTACTATGCAAGCTCCTAGTTGCAATTAAAAAGTGGGCAATGAACACCTACTTGGATTCTAGTGCTATTGTTTGATGAAGAGATTCCGCTCTCGCTCCCTTGCTCTGGTCGGTCACGATCCTCCACTATCCTCGTGGATGGACACCTGCACATGCAAAGAGAAAACAAACACAAGCGGGAAATCTAATAAAAGCAACTATACATCAGTCAGAAAGGATGTAATTCACATTAACCATTACAAAGACAAATGAGAATGGAACCATAACAGTAGTCATCTATTATTTATTAATCAAAATCAGAGAAAGGTACAACCAATGTTCTGACGTTGAGTCCTTCTCAAGAGGGTCCAGCCAGCAAGTCTTATAAGAATTCACCCTTGGAGGTAGATCTCCCAAGACAAACAACTCTCTCTCTCACACAAGACAACAAGACTTCACAACCTTCCTTAAGCTCTCTAGCAATCCACACTTATCACACCAACTGCCTATTAGGAGCAGCACTAAAAAAACTATGAATTCCCCTCTGTCAAAAACTATTCCCTGAAAAATCCCTGCTCATGGCAATGGTAGAGGTTTAAGTAGGAGAAGGAGTCTCCATGAAAGGTGGGAGGATGAGCTTATCTCCAAGGAAGGTGGATCAAATGACGAAACAGACCTGCCAGAGAAGGGAGGGCGACATTTACAAGGCCAACAACCAGGTCTGGAGTCATCTGGAAGGCCGGCTGTTAGAACAAACTCGCCCAAACTGGATCAGCGCGGGTCCATAACTGCACTGGTGCGCTGACATCGCAGCTGAATAACAAAGAAGTTCATGTCAGCGCGATCAGATATGAATAACAGATGCGCTGGCTCATCAAATTTGACCAGCGCGGGAAACATGTGTACTTCCGCGCCGGCAGCGCGTTTGGTCTGTTATGGAGCGCCCATCAATGCGGTTATTTTGACAAAAGTCGCGCTAATGAAATAAACTTTGGCAAAGAGGGTCATTTGGCCAATTCAGAGAGCATGAGCATGATGGATTTGATTTCATGACATAGTAGGGAGACTGACAGGGAGACAGTGACAAATTACTGTGTAACAGATCTTTTTCACATGCAATCTTGGAGCTATGGCATTCCCGAGGCATCTAGTAACCTTCAGCAAAGTCCGCACAAAGCTTCCGAGTAAGTCTTGCTTTTCTTGTCTTTTGCTACTTTTTCTGTCGCTTTTGTTTCCTTGGCTTGTGAGAGTGTTGTTTTACCCATTTTATTGAACGACTGTTTGCGTTTTGAATTTTTTTAGATTGTAGAAGTGATGTTTTAATTTTTGCATTACCTTTCTTAAGTGTTGCATGCATAACCCAATTTTTGCACTAACGGGCACTGTTGCGGTGAATCTCTCCTCAAGATTCGTTGTTCTTTTGTTTGATTGATTCCTGCATTTATTTTGATTGCATGCATCACTATTCAATCATATATACACCCAACATCACTCATACTTTCATATTTGATCGTTTTATTGTTGCCCTTGGGCAGATCTGGGATGCCTTGGCCTGGATATAGCTCTTCTCGGGATACAAAACGCATTTATGGATCTCAAGCCTCTGCCTTAGCTCCATAAATTGCACATATGCTGCTAGTGGCTAGCTCCAAATATGCTTTGCATAGTTCCTGGAGCTAGTCCCGGAGACTTGCCCACTAGGATTGCGCAATGTGCAATCCCATCCAGCATCAAAGCCAGGCTGAACTTTGCATTGTGTAGTTTTAGTCATCAACAAGCCACACTGGACTGCACATTGCGCAATTCCAATCATCATCACCTCTCACTGGTAGCTGGGACTGCAATGCGTAGATCCAACTGACAATCCCTCACCTCTAAAACACATATTTGTGCAATCTTCCCTAGAAGTTTCCCAGTTTGTTGCATGATCGGTCCTTTAAGTGATTTTGATTCAAGATAACATTTGCATGCCATGAGTGTCCTCTCTGTCTCCAGGTAGAACAATTGTTGAGCAGCTTCTCAACAGTATAGGTAACATGGCGTCCAGGAGAGCTGGATCAAAGGATACTGTAGAGAGCAGCACTGGAAATGTAGTTGAACAGGTGCCAATGAACTTGCCAGTCTATGTAGACACAAAAATGTTCAGAGAGAAGGACATGAAGATAACATGGTAGGAAATTAAGGACATATTTGTAGGTAGCTTCAAGGAAGATCTGGAAGATTGATAGGTCTATGTCAACATCCACAAGTCGAGCTTGTATAAGGTTGCATGCAGGTACCCCTCCTTCCTATGTACGGACATCATTCACTGGATTGTCTCACATACTGATCCCGAGATGATGAAATTGAAAAATTCCAATGGAACACAACTTGCTACATTCAAGATGAAAAACTATCATCAGATGTATCACTTACCACACCAGTGAACCGCATGGATGCACTCTTCTATACTCCAAAAAACAATGTGAATACTAGAGACATCATGAAGCGTTGGGTAAAATATCCATTGAAGTTCAGGTCGACACCTAATTAGGTCTACAAGACTAATTCACTCAGAAATACCTACCAACTCTTGATCATTTTTGCATGACTCTTGTATGGTTAAGAAAGCACAGAGGAATTTCCGTAGAATTAGGTGGTTGTGTTGGATCAGTTGGAAAATGAAGGAGGGGCATTCAAATGGTCAGATATGCTGGCTCTTCTCCTAAAAGTGCATGTGACTAATGCCCGGAATCCACCTAAGGATGAGCAAGGGATATTCTATATGTCCACATACCTTCTTGATGCAATCTATGCCTAGCACCAATTTACTGGCATGGGTTGGAAGACACCATCAGAGGATGTTATGAAGATTTATTGCAAGTTTCTTTCTAAGTGCAACTACTAAGGATTTATGGTGAGGCTATCTCACCACTTCATCACCCTGATTTAAAAGATGATCTTTGAGCAAGATCCACCTTGTATGTCCCAAGAAGTGATATAGGCATTGCTTAACTTTGCAGATTGGTATGCCTCACTGGTGGCACCTTCATCAGGATTTTTGGCTGATAGAAGCCTCTGCATGTGCTATCAAGCTTTGCCACGATAAATTTGGTCATGCAAGAGGTTTTATATCACATCTGCATAGGGTTATCAACGAGACTGCACAGGAGGAAGAAAGCACAATGACCTGCTCTTGCTATGCGAATTGGATTGTATGAGATCCAAAGCTTGAAGGATGTAGATGCCGATGCCGAGGACTTAAATAAGTTTGATTTAGGCACCAAGGATTTCAATCTATATGATCCACACTACATATTCAAGAACCACTGTGTGAAGGTGTATTATCCATGGATCCACGAGGCATGTCATTGGCCAGAGGAGGACCCTTGGAGGTATTGCTACAACTCCTCTAAGCTCAATGAACCAGTCAACATGGCTATAGAATGGAAAGTAGCTCTATAGCAAACAACACCATAAGAAGCAACAACAACAACAAGAGTGAGAAACAAACTTACGCAGGACAAAGGCAAGAGGAAGATTTCCGAGAACCCAGATCTTGAGAAAAGCTACAAATTCAGGAAAGATCCTCTTGTTTAGAGAGTAGCATTAGAAATAGAGGCAAAGAGGAAACAACGTGAAAGGAGAGTAGAAAGGAGAAGGGAGAGAAGAAAAGGTTGGAAGATGCAGAGAGGAAGTTGCAGGAAACAAAGAAGAAGATGAAAGAAGAGCAGGAGCTAAGAAGGAGAGGAAGGGAAGTGAAGCAGAAACAGGAATAGGAAGAAAGGAAAGGTGCAATGACAGAGGAAACTGTGCCTATACAGATTGAGGAGTTAGAGCATCCAACAGATGAAGAAGAGGGTGAGAAGGTGCAGGTCCAGGAACTTGCTCAACATATTGAGTAGACGGTTGAAGCAACATACATGGATTTGGAACAAGAGCCACAGATCAATATATCAACCTCATGTCGAGAACATCCGAGGTCACACCTCAGTCTTCACCACCTCCAGAATTAGAACGAATCTCGAGTGAACAAAGAGAGGTTATCCTCCTTGATGATGATCTGGTGTTGGACGTGTATAGTTTTTCATTTGATGAGTCGCAACAAAGGATTGTATAAGCATGAATAAAGTAGCTCCCATATGATCACCCGTCACCTCACTACAACAAAACCAATGATTTGTACCAGATTTAGCACCAAATTTTAGTGCATTTGTTTTATAATTGTGATGAGCAACCTTGCACTAAATATGGCTCTATTGTACAAGTTTTAAATCGTCCTTTTTGCACCTAATTTTTCATCCTTTTCCACACTATATTTTGCATCATTTTTTACACCAAACTATGCATCATGTTTTGTGTCAAATTTTGAACCAAGATTTGCATCTTATTTTATGACAGGTTTTGCTTCTAGTTCTGTGTCATTTTTTGCATCTGTTTTTTCATTGTCTTTTGCTTCCTATTTTGTGTAATTCTTTGCTTCCATTTTTGTGCCATCATTTGCATCAAGTTTACACCGTATTTTTCATCCAATTTAACATCTTTTTCTGCATCCATTTTGTGTCATTGTTTTGTGTTTAGTCTTACGCTTGGTTTTGCATCTAGTCTTACACTAGTTTTTGCCTCTAATTTTGTACCTATTTTTGCACCAGCTTTGGTGCCTATCTTTGCACCATGTATTGAATTTGATTTAGCACCAAAATTTGCATCCATTTTTGTGCCTATTTTTGCATCTTTTTTTGGACCATTTTTTACGTCCACTTTTACGTTTGATTTGTCTCCATTTTTTCCATCCCATTTTGCACCATATTTTGCGTCATTTGTTGCATCCAATTTTGCATCGTTTTTAACACCATTTCTTGCATCCAATGTTACATCATTTTGAGCATCCAAATTTGCATTTATATTTGCATACTATGTTGAGTCATGTGTTGTGTCCACCTTTGCATCTTATTTTGTGTCTAATGGTACATTCAATTTAGAGCCATTTTTACGTCCACTTTTGGATTTGTTTTTGCACCAAGGTTTGCATCACTTTTTGCATCCAATTTTGAGCTATTTTTATGCCCATTTTTGCACCATTTTGTGTCTACTTATGTGTCCAATGTTGCACCATGATTTACGCCCACTCTTTCATCCAATTTTGCATTTTTTTGGTGTCTAGTTTTACATCGTTTTCAGCATCCAAATTTGCATATTTTTCTACCTAATTTTGTGTCCACATTTGCATATAATTTTGTGTCTAAATTTGAGCCTAAATTTGCATCTAATTATGCATCATTTTTTACATTCAATACGGCATCCTTGGTTTCACCTTTTTTTAGCCCCATTTTGCATCTTGTTTTATGTCTTTTCTTACATCTTTTTTTTTTTTTTCCTTTTCTTCTCCCAAGTTTGCATCCCAAATTTACACCATTATTTGCATCATCATTTGGCATCTTAATTTGTAACATTTTTTTTCTTCTTTTTAGGACTCAACTTTGCATCTTATTTTACATCTAGTTGTCTGTCTTTTTTTGCATCTAGTTTGGTGTCCATTTATGTGTCCTTGTTTTTGCCCAATTTGATATCCTTTTGTATGGCATGTTTTGTTCCCTTCTTTGTGTCAATATTGCACAATTTTTCACTTCTAGTTTAAAACAATTTGTATATCATTGTTTGCATTTTGTATTAATTCCTAGTTTAACATCCAATTTTACTTTCAATTTTGCATCCATGGTTACATCCGCATTTGACTTCTTATGTAGAGTATATTTTTCTTTACATATATGACCCCCTTTATAGATTCATTTTACTAATTTCAATTGCATAGTGAATATATTATAGCTTCTAAATATCATTAAACAAGATATCACAATTCAAAATCTTTTGTAAAGAAATTTAAGGGAAATTGACAACATCCATCCAAAAAAATAACAATGTCATCATATACAATGATTCATTGACAATTTTCAACACATATATACAAAATAGAAACATAATACTAATAATATCAATATTATTTTTAATCAAAACAACTAAAATTCAAATATGAATAACAGATTAAAATATTTCATGAATATCATTATTCTTCGATAAATTAACAACATACATCCAAAGATCGTAATATCATCATACATTATAATTCTCTATCAAAATAATGATGATACTTTCCAATATATAAATCAAATAAAAATATAATAATGATAATATCATCATCATCTTTAATGAAATCAAACTCATCGTATGATTACCAAATCAAATTGTTTCATTGATATAGGGTAAATTCACAACATCCATCTAAACATAACAATCTCATTCTACACAATAATTTCTTCATCAAAAACGATGCATGTGCATGCCTAGCTACCACCACCAAGATCATCCTCATGATCATCTTGATCATCCTCATTAGTCTCATCCACATCATCATCACCAACACCGCAACCATCATCATCATCTCCTCCTTCACCACCATCATCCTCATCATCATCATCTCCTGATATATGTTGAGCAGAGTCTGGATCATTATTGTGATCATCGTCTTGGTAATAATTACCTATAGCATTCTGGCAAAAAAAATCAATATTACATGTTAGTATTAATTCCATAACACAATGCATGTTTTTGTTATACAATTCTAACCATAAAATGAGGTAAGATATAATATCTAATAGTACTAAAAAATAAAATGAAAATATGGTTCAAAATTATAATGGAAATCCAACTAATATTACATACCATAGAGTCCATCCAAAACAAGAAATTCAACCCATCTCTTTTATTGCAGCACCTACTTTCCCAGATGATTTGGAGATCTTCCATATTTTAGTTCCTGTCAATTAGTAAATGGGGAGAAATTAGATAACAATGACTTTCTTCTAGTACAAATTTTATTAAAAAACTATCACATGTTTAATATACTTACAAAGGTTGTTATCAGTTCTTTTAAACCTTTCTGACCACTATAATGATTGACTTTTGTCTTTGCTAACCTTGCCTTGGATGCCTTGTCCTTAAACATAAACCAATTCAATTTATTTTCACACAAATACACGTCTAAGATACTTATAAGTATTAATACATTCTAAATAACATTTAATGAAAAATTCAATACTTGAATGCTCTCATCACCAGCCTTTCTTTGTGCATCCAACTTCTCATATGATTTTACAAGTTCTTTCCATACTTTAAAAGGTATGTCAAATGGTCTTTGTTTCAGTCTTTGATCTTGAGGCATTTTTTTTAATTTTTCTTGTTTGGTTGCAACGAAACCTATTACAGTTGAGCGACATTTGTAGTTTTATCTTCTTAACCGACCAACCAGTACCAAATTCATTCTCTATGTTCTGTACCACCATCTTTTTTAGGTGAAGTGGAATCTTGGAGAATGTGAGATGAAGATGATCTCTAATTCGTTGAAGGCATGAGTCCTTTAGCCTATTTAAGAATTGTTTTCTTGCGTCTGTTCTTATTATCTCCCCTGAAACAGTGTCATACTCTATCTTGGTACCTAAACTACCAATAGATGATGCATAAGCTAAGGATGAACAAGAATTTGCGGTCGTGGGAGTTTCCATCACACAAGATGTATCAACACAATGTTCTTCATTATGGTTTTTGATATTAATGACATTTTTTTCGATTTTTTTCTTGATCCAAGAGAGGATGGGGAATCTATCGATTCTCATCAAGCTTGTTGATTACGTGGACCTAGTTGATTAGCTTAAGGTGATTTTGTCTTAAGAAAATGGATTAGGGATTCAACATCCAAAGCATGAAGTTTTTTAAGTCCTTCTGTCCCAAAAACATCTTCAAGCAAGGACTCTGTTATCAAATTCTTTCCCTGTCCAAGTTTCAATGATTTACCACAAATTATAATTATAAAATTATAATTCTAACTTCAAACCTAAAACAAAAAATAAAACATATTATATTATGTAATTATTCTATAAAAACAAAGTAAACTTACCTTTTCCGATCCACTTACACCTCCTCCACTTTCCATATCCCCAAAGTAGAAGAGATTGATAGGAAAGGATGTTCTCCCAAAAAAAAGAAAGGATTGTAGGTGAATAATCTCAGAATGGCTCTCTAGGGCGGAATTTGTAGATAACTTAGTTAAAAATCTAAGTGATTAATAAAAAACCTCTAAATGCTGACGCAGAATCGTATTTTCTGTTTTGAAAATTTCTTTCTTTCTTGGAATCAGATTCTCCAGTCCTAGGTGATAGAATGGTTTAGCTCTTACGATGTCATGTTTATAGAGGACCTCATGGCATTATTTTCCCGCCTTCATGTTTTTTCCTAAAAAAAAATTACCCTTTTTACAGAATTACAAAATATAAACAACAACAGATTTTTACATAATTACATAATACAAACAACAACAGATTTTTACTAATTAGAAATTAGATTTACCAAATTTCTAAATGTTTTTTTTATCTAATTACAAAATATAAACAACAACTGGTTTTTACATAATTACATAATCCAAACAACAACAATCAAATTTCTAATTGGTAAAAATATGTTGTTGTTTGTATTGTGTAATTATATAGAAAACATTTAAAAATTTGGTAAAAATCCAATTTCTAATTGGTAAAAATCTGTTGTTGTTTATAAAGGACTTCACTGAAAAACATTGATAAAAGACTTCATGCCATTGTTCACTGAAAAACAATTATAAAAGACTTCATGCCATTGTTTTTTCCGCTCCATGTTTTTTTCTTAAAAAAACATTTCCCTTTTTACCTAATTACAATATGTAAACATCAACATATTTTTATATAATTACATAATACCAACAACAACAGACTTTTACCAATTAAAAATTAGATAAAAATCTAATTTTTAATTAGAAATTTGATAAAATTCTAATTTCTAATTTGATAACAATCTAATTATAAATTAGATAAAAATGATGTCCTGACATCACCCATCCTAGTTAAAAGAAAAGCTGTAGATTTTTACCAATTAGAAATTAGACAAAAATCTAATCTATAATTTGATAAAAAAAATCATTTCTAATTTAATAAAATTCTGATTAGCAATTAGATAAAAATCTAATTTCTAATAATTCCTTAGCATCACCCATCCTAGTTAAAGGAAAAAGCCTGTTAAAAGGGAGCATACCCTAAAAGTAGCTGCTAGGAAAATTCTACTAGTAAAAATTTATAAAATATTACTAAGGGAATACAAAAGGTGTGATTCCTAGAAGGAAGAAGTCTATGCTCGAGAGGAGTTGGTGGTGCCAGCTTGTTGGTTGGGAGGAACAAGCACTCTCCCATAGATTTCCCAAAGGAATTTGTAAGTTGTTGTTGGGTGTGGAACCTGATTATCTTTTGTATTTAAAGGTATCGCCGCATTGGACCCCAGTTTGTAATGGGGCGGAAATGCCGCCCATAAAATATTCACTGTAGGGGGGTCCAAGGGGGGGTGGCTGTGACCTTTGGGATCCCCCTGCCCCCCTGGCGAGGGGATCAGGGCAGTGCCCCCGAAGTTAAAAATAGATGTAAAATTGCCTCGTAAAATGTTGAAATTTCGTAGTCAATCTGGGCCGTTCATTAGGCAAAAATCTAACGGTAGAAGTTATGTTTAATTTAGGGTTTTTTGCCCTAGAAGGCAAGCCCTCTCTATAGATGAGGGAATTGTATGACGTCTATGTAGATTCATATTCTAAGTGAGGAAGAGAGAGGAGATTGAGAGTGAAGAGGGAATTACAATGGATCTTCTGTAGGTTGTATCTCTTCAGTTTACTGGATAATATAAAAGAAAAGACTTGCTATTTCTCCGAGGATGTAGCCCAAACTGGTTGAACCGCGTATATTTGTGTCTCTCTTTTTTTATGTGTTTATATTTTTGTAATATTTTATGTGTTCCATTGCTCTGTAATATATAATTTTTCTAACAACTGGTATCAAAGCCGAAGGTCTATCTAGCTGATAAACTCATAGGAGAGAAGGGTTCCTGGTTCAAGTGAGAGAAATGGCGGAAGATGGTAGGTTTATGGTCGAAAAATTTAACAACCAAAACTACCAGCTGTGGAAGATGCAGATGGAAGATTATCTGTATCAAAGAGATCTATACCAACCATTGAGAGGAAAGGAAAAGAAGCTGACAAGTATGACAAACACAAAATGGGATATTCTCAACAGAAAGGCACTTGGAACAATACAGCTGTGCCTAGCGGTGTCAGTAGCATTTAATATTTCAAAGGAAATGACAATAGAGGGTTTAATGTCGACATTGGCTAAACTATATGAAAAACCCTCGGCCTCAAATAAGGTATTTCTTATGAAGCATTTATTTAATATGAAAATGTCAAAAGGTGGATCTGTTGCTGATCATTTAAATGAATTTAATATAGTTAACAGTCAATTAAGTTCTGTAGGGGTAACTTTTGATGATGAAGTTAGGGCTTTGTTATTTTTGTGCTCATTGCCAAAAAGTTGAAATGGTTTAGTTATGGCCATTAGTAACTTTGTCTTTGGATCTAGTGCTTTAAAGTTTGATGATGTTGTCAGTGCAATCCTTAGCAAGGAAATGCAACGGAAAAGCTCTGGTGAGACATCAGGTAATGCTTTGATTGCAGAGACTAGGGGAAGAAAAATGGAAAGAGGAAAGAGCTCAGGATATCACAGTAATTCAAGGAAAGGAAGATCCATGTCCACATCGGGGATGGTGTGCTGGAAATGTGGGAAGAAAGGACACCTAAAGAAATACTACAAGTCTCGAAAGGGAAAAGAAGGAGACACAGAACAAGAAAACAATCATGAAGTGAATGTGATAGGTGATGTGTTGCAGGATGCTTTGATTATTTCTTTAGAAAATATTATTGATGCCTTGGTGGTATATTCAGGGGCCTCATTCCATGCCACACCTAATAGGAAACATTTTCATGATTATGTTCAATGAGATTTTGGACAGGTTCGATTGGGTGATGATAAACCCTGTCAAATCATTGGAATGGGTATAGTTTTCATAAAACAGTAGAATGGAAATCAATGGCTATTGAAGGAGGTAAGGCATGTTCTAGATCTGAAGAAAAATCTTATTTCAATAGGGCAGTTGGGAGGTGAAGGTTGCATAACTACTTTCACAGATAAAACCTGGAAGGTCACTAAAGGATCCCTGGTAATAGCAAAAGGAGAAAATGTTTGTACATCGTATTTATGCAATGGTATTTCTAATTATGTTAGTGCTTTAACCTCTATAGGAGGAGATACGACATTGTGGCATCATAGGCTCGGGCACATGAGTGAGAAGGGGATGTAGATTCTTCACTCAAGAAATTTTTTGCCAAGTTTAAAGCATGTTGATTTAAAATTCTGTGAGAATTGTGTTTATGGAAAACAGAAGAGAGTCAGATTCCTCAGAGTTGGGAAAGAAAAGAAGAGAGAAAAAATAGAGCTTGTGCATACATATGTATGGGGACCTGATCAGGTATCATCTCTTGGTGGCTCTTGTTATTATGTTACTTTAATTTATGATGTAACCAGAAAAACCTGGATTTATTGTATTGAAAATAAATCTGACGTACTCGATACTTTCAAGAAATGGAAAGCTTTGGTTGAAAATGAGACATGAAAAAGGTTGAAGTGTGTTAGATCAGATAATGGAGGTGAATATTGTAGCAAAGAGTTTGATAGGTACTGTTTAGAGAATGGAATTCGCAGAGAGAAGACATTTATAGGAACACCACATGAAAATGGTGTGTCAGAAAGGATGAACAAGACAATCATGCAGTGTGCAAGTTGCATGAGATTACATGCATGATTTCCTTTATAGTTTTGGGTAGATGTTGTAGATACTGTTATTTATCTAATAAATACAGGGTGTTCAAGTTCCTTGGATGGTGGTATTCCAGAGGAGGCATGGACAAGTAAAAAGGTAAACTACTATTTTTGAAAGACTTTTGGTTGTGAAGCCTTTGTCCACATTAATAAAGAAAATAGAACAAAGCTTGAGATAAAATCAAAGAAATGTACCTTTATTGGATATGGTGTTAATGATTTTGGTTATCGCTTTTATGATTATGAAAAACAAAAAATCATTAGGAGCAGAGATGTCATATTCAATGAAAAGGTTTTATATGAGGATTACCTGCAGGAAAAGAAACAGGAAAAAGAAAACAGAGAATACATAGTGCTTGACGAGATCACAGAAAAAGTGATGGTGCCTGAAAATCATAATGATCAACATCCAGAACAACAACGACAAAAGAAACAAGCACCTTAGACACCTAAAGGTGGTGTTAGAAGATTTACTAGGATAAGTAGACCCCTTGAACGATACTCTCCTTCATTATATTATGTATTGTTGACTGATTCTAGTGAACCAGAATGTTATGAAGAAGTAGTACGGGTAGAAACTAGGAAGAAGTGTGAGCAAGCCATGAAAGAAGAGATGGACTCCTTAGCACATAACCAGACTTGGGACTTAGTCAGGTTGCCTGCAGGAAAAACAACATTGCAAAATAAATGGGTTTACAAGTTGAAGGAAGAAGATGGAGGTAGAAAAAGGTATAAAGCTAGACTTGTGGTGAAAGGGTTTGCATAGAAAAGGGGTATAGACTTTGATGAGATATTTTCTCCTATTGTTAAAATGACTTCAATTAGAACTATTTTAAGTCCAGAAACAACTGAAGATTTGCATCTTAAGCAGTTAGATGTAAAAACAACCTTTCTCCATGGGGATTTGGAGGAAGAGATATATATGCAACACCCACAAGGACATGAGGTAAAAGGGAAGGAGAAACTAGTGTGCAGGTTAAAGAATAGCTTGTATGGTTTAAAACAAGCTCCAAGGTAGTGGTATCTAAAATTTGACAAGTTTATGTCTGAACAAGGTTATACTAGATGTCACTCTGATCATTGTGTTTATCTCAAGAGGAAAAATGATGGCAACTATATTATATTGTTATTGTATGTAGATTACATGCTTGTTGCAAGTTCTAACATGTAGGAAATAAATGTTCTCAAAATAAAATTGGTTAACTCATTTTCAATGAAGGATTTGGGTGCTGCAAAACAAATCCTTGGTATGAGAATAACTAGAGATAGGAAGAATCATAAATGAAAAACCAGTTAGTATAGGTTTAATATGCAGAATGAAAAACTAGTTAGTATACCTTTGGCTAACCGTTTCAAATTAAGTAAGGAGGAGTGTCCCAAGACTCAGGAAGAAGTGGCTCATATGTCTAAAGTTCCATATGCATCAACAGTTGAAAGCTTAATGTATGCAATGGTCTGCACAAGGCCTAGTATTGCACATGCAGTGGGAATCGTAAGCAGGTATATGGACAATCTAGGAAAATAACATTGGATGGTGGTGGAGTGGATTCTTAGGTATTTGAGAGGTACCACAAATCAAGCATTATGCTTTGGTGGTTCAAATATTTCTCTGTAGGGATATGTTGATCCAGATATGGCAGGTGATAGAGATAACATGAGGAGCACAACAGGGGATGTGTTTATTTTAGGTGGAACATCTATTAGTTGGGTCTCAAAATTGCAAAGTGTTGTTGCACTCTCAACAATAGAAGCAAAGTATGTTGCTGCTACAGAGGCTAGTAAAGAAATGATTTGGTTACAAAGGTTTTTGGATGAATTGGGTAAGAAGCAGGAGTTGGGCAAGTTATATAGTGACAGCCACAGTGCCATACATCTTGCAAACAACTCTGCATTTCATTCCAAGACTAAACATATATAGCTCAAATACCATTTCATACGGTCAACGTTGGAAGATGGATAGTTGAAGTTGGAAAAGATACACACTAGCCAGAATCCTGTAGATATGTTAACAAAAGTTGTAACCAGGGAGAAACTGAGAAGCTTCTTAGTTTCAATTGGTCTTCAAGTATGATGAAGAAGGTGAGAAACAACCAAGTCCAAAGTGGAGTCATTGTCCAGCAAATGAAGCAACGATGGAGTTGCTATAATCAATCTCAAAGTGGGAGATTGTTGGGTGTGGAGCCTGATTATCTTCTGTATTCAAAGGTATCGCCGCATTGGACCCTAGTTCGTAACATTGCCGCCTGTAAAATAGTCGCTGCGGCGGGGGGGGTTGAGGGGGGATCGGGGCTGCGGGGGATCAGGGGCAGCACCCCTGAAGCTAAAAATAGATGTAAAATTGCCTTGTAAAATGTTGTAATTTCGTAGTCAATTTGGGTTGTTCACTAGGTAGAGATCTGATGGTAGAAGTTATTTTTAATTTAGGATTTTTTGACCTAGAAGGAAACCCATATCTATATATGAGGGAATTTTATTACATCTATGTAGATCCACATTCTGAGTGAGGAAGAGAGAGGAGATTGAGAGCAAAGAGGGAATTACAACAGATTTGTTGTAGGTTGTATCTCTTCAGTTTGCTGGATAATATAAAAGGAAGGACTGACTGTTTCTCCGTGGACATAGCCCAAACTAGGTGAACCACATATATTTGTGTCTCTCTTGTTTTATGCATTTTATGTGTTTATATTTCTACAATATTTTATGTGTTCCATTGCTCTGTAATATATAATTTTTCTAACAGTTATTATTTGTGCTTAATAGTAGACTTAAGCTTATTTTGAAGTGGTATATTGGTTTGTTTTCACAACAAGGTTATTTTGGTCAAATCATTGTTGCGACATCTTAAATTACATGAAACTTATTTGAGTTTATTATCTGCATTAAGATTCCTAGGAAATCTACCCATGTGAAAAACTTAGTGCTGTATTATTTGCCCATTGTGACTTGAATTAATGTTTGGATCTTGATGCTGGAATGACATAGTTGTGTCTTTGCCTACATGTAAACATATATATTTTGTAATATTTTACAATTAGTTCTAGGGTTATAAAATTTCCTCTCTTCATCCCTGCCAATGATGTTGGTATCCAGCTATGCCAATGATGTTGGTATTGGAGTTTCCCAACACAATGCTAGTTGTTATGCATGTCTCATCAATATGGATTATTAGGAATTTCTTCCATGGATTGTGGGTGTCAGTAGCCCACCAATGGTGTTATAGGTTGCAATTTGATTCAGTCATTGCTAATTCACATGCATGGGGAACTTGAGCCTTTGTATCCGGTGGGGAGCATGACCTCACTAGGGTAGGCTTTCTTATCTACTCTCCACTGTGTCTTGAGTAGTTTGCACCAAATATTCATGGTCCAATATTGGGTGATCATGAGTATTTTTGCTAAACATATTGAAGGCCAACCCTTTTTTCTGCAAAAAGATGATGCATTGAATGATAGAAAACCAAGCATACTGCAATTCCCATTTATGTTTGGCTGACAATTTCCATAAATTGTAGGAAGTACTTATTTATTTGCAGTTTGTAAGTCACTTATTGTTTCTTTATTAGATGAAATATAATTGATATCTCGACCTACAAAAATAGTGCTACGTCCATGGTTTGTAAAATGATCAATGATTTATATCAAGCCTCAACACTCTTGGAGAGCAATGGAATATCTCACTTTGACTTTGTTCTTGTAATATTATTACAATAATGTTTGGAGAAACATGGTTTGCTAATGTGTTGAATAAATTGTTAAAAATTAATTATTTAAAATTGATTAATTAATGAAGGATTGCCTTATAGATCCACAACTTTAGGGAAAACTTGCTTGCTTACTAGCGTGCCATGAAATTTGAGCCACTAGTTGAAGGGAAATCAAATCTCCTAGTAGGGGTATGGTGAGATAAGACTAGGGGTAGCCTGTTGCATGTTGTGGGAAAACTATAGCTAGCTGCATTGATTAATTGATGAAGGATTTCCTTATGGATCCATAGCTTTAGGGAAAACTTGCTTGCTCACTAGCATGCCATGAAAGTTGAGCCACCAGCTGAAGGCCAATAGAATCTCTCCTAGTAGGGGTATGGTGAGATAAGACTAGGGGTAGCTTGTTGCATGTTGTGGGAAAACTATAGCTAGCTAAATTGAAGTTCCTAATATAGTGTGCTTTAATGCGTCACTTCCTCTTGTATTATCTGACTTGCTTAGAAGGTCAAGAATGTTTTGGCTCGACAAAAATAATTTATAAGTAGAAATTTAACATCTCAGTATATTATAATATAAAAAACTAGTAAAAGTTGGTGGAACAACAAATAGATAAATTACTTAATAAAAAACCTTGAACCAAAACCTTACCTTGATAAAGATGTTGGTTTATTTGAACAAGACATGTTTTTGGTACTTTCAAATACAGATGAGTTTGCAGAAGCATAACCTATAGAAAATCCTTTAAGATCTGCTCCTCTCATTTTTCTCTTAAATTCATTTAGAAATTTGAATTTAGAACATCCTGCAAAAGAAACAATTGCTTACTACAAAAGGGATACAAACAAATCAAGCATATGATATCAACAATCTAAGCATGAAGTATTTTCAATTGAGATTAAAGGATGCACAATACTGACAAGTTGAACTTTTTACAAGGATCCACAATTTTCATAGATTATATATTTCTTTCAAGTCTAGATATACTAAATAAATTTAATACCTCTCCCGCATTCATAGTACTATTTTGTGAGCATGTCCTAACCACCTTTGACAGCCAATTTTTTCCTATTCAAGAGACTTTTTTCCCTTGAGAATCCATGTTCACTATTCCTCTCAAAGATGAGTCCTATTTAACACTTTCCGCATGCCACTGGTTCATTGAATCCATTCCTACTGCCTGCTCGAGCATGTGCCTAGGGGGAATTCTCAGCATATCATTTCCATAACTTTTACTTGAAGCAGTATTCATTTTACTTACCTGGCTATATCACCAGTGATTCAGTCATATTGATCAATTTCAGAGATCTGGGGATGTAATAATTCCCATTGATTATACTATGTGTCAATTATTACTGTAGTTTAGCATTTTATATGCAATGGTAAAAATTTTCAGAGATGCCTTTTGTAGTGCTTGCTAAAAAATGCTACATATAAGAATTTCAATATTTAATTAAGATAAGATGATGAGAAAAAATTTGAGTCATACTTAACAAATAAACAAGGAACAATTGCTAAATAATAACTAGTCTCTATGGTCATGTTGTTACCTCATTATACATGGTCTGACACTTGCTCTCAGCTTTCTAACTCACTGGACACAGTTAAAAAATCGACAGTAAGTGAAACAAACCCCTGAGGCCAATGTTTAATACAAATATAATTACAAGCATGCCCTAAGGACACCATGTATAACAAACATAAACATTATCTGCCAGTGGATCAAGATTTTTTTTGAGCTAGTCATCCACAGGGATTAAACAGAACTCCACACATATTAGCTACCCACATTCTCTCCATGGCTGGAGAGGTCCACACCTGGTTTGCATTTGACCTCCCTCTATGCCCCATGACTGCCATTACGAGAACAAACACATACAAATCTACTATTGATTTATATCAATTCCTTTACCTCTAGCAACATAAAGACGTCCATCCATCAACATGTACCAAAAGAAAATTTTAGTTGGAAAAAGAAAGAGAATAGGTGAATTGTGATGATACACCTTTCATGATGAACTGTGGGAGTCCCCTCCCACACTTCTCCCCACCATTGACTCTAGGAACTCTTTTCGTCTTCTTTATGCTGTTCAAGTGCAAAGGTACAACCAAGCAATAATGCTCTATCTCAAACATGACCAACAACATAGAGTAATGCATGAGACTCATCCTGTAGTATCTGGAGAATATAAGTCCTACTGATGAATGTCTAAAAGTTGTACCCTTGCCATATGATTTTTTCTGCAAGGTGTTACAATTGCTGCATCACTACCTCTTGATACACCACTTCCACTTTACATAGAAATTGATTGCCCTGGTGCACTCACAGAAGTTCCTAAACATCTATCAGCAATTGCATTTGAAGGATATTCTCCCTCCCCTTGCTGCAAAGTTGATTTATTTTCATCAACATTCATTCCTACACAGAGTAAAGTTAAACATTTGCTCAAATTAAGAAAGGAATTAAATATCTAGAACTTTGTTATGAAATAAGACTAAAAAACATTTACAATCCAAACTGCCATTAAAAGTTGATAGTAACTGGCAAGCATGATCCTTCATTGGCAACTATTCTCTTCTTATTAAATCCAAGCATGTTTCTATTAAATAGAAGGTTGTCCACTTCAACACCTTCATTGAGCTGGTAATTAGTACTATGATCCGATGTCTTTTTCCCTAGTGCAATATTATAAAATAGGTTTGTATTGTCAAGACCTGATGTCTTCTACAGGGGCAGAGGGGAAGAATTAGTAGGTAGGAGTAAATAACAACCAAGGAGAGGCCTAACTTATTGAAACTTATTATATCCAAATATATAAAACTTATGAAACTTGCGTAGATTTTCCTAATTCTGCAGTTTCTTGCTCTGATTTGGATGATAGTAATAGAAGCATGTATTTTCTTCAGAATCTCTCTCTCATGGGGGCTTACCTCCTAGAAAAACCTTCAGTTAAATTTCAATTTCATCATCTCCAAATGAGGCATGAACAACTCTTGAAGCAAACTAGGGTTGCATGAGTAAAAGTAAAAGGCCTAGAATATCATTTTGTTTCTGTTTGTTTCTAATCCTTGGCGCTGGCTGAAACGATTCCAGAAAAGAATAGGGACCAAATAATTGGCCTTCAACATGTTTCTGTATGGCTTATCTAGATTCTAAAATACAATAATGAACGCATATTGATCTTCTGGAAACATAGAAAACATAACACCACACTTCAATAGATTAGTAATTTGCCAAATATGAAGGTAGATATTTTCATCATAGTTTGCATTATGGTCCAAATTCAAGTAGCACATTAGTTTGAAATTTCTTATGTGGAGAGGCATCATAGATCTTCTGTACTATTCTCTTGTTTTACAATATATTGTGATGTCATCTATGAAGGAAAGTTTCACTAATTCTATACTATCAAATATGTGGAGGATAAAACGTTTCAGGAGGTCAAACACACATCTACGTGACTTGAATAAATATATAAAGTATTTTATTTATTATAAGTGAATAGTTTCATAAGTTAGATGACCTCCTTACAATAAGTTTCATATTTGGATACAAAATGTAGAATTGAGTTTGTTCTCTTCTTATTAAATCCAAGCATGTTTCTATTAAATAGAAGGCTAGCCACTTCAACACCTTCACTGAGCTGGTAATCAGTACTATGATCCAATGTTGTATTTTCAAGACCTAATGTCTTCTACAAGGGAAGAGGGAAAGGAGTAGGAGGTAGGAGTAAAGAACAACCAAGGAGAGGTCTAACTTATTGAAACTTATTGTATCCAAATATATGAAACTTGTGTAGATTTGCCTAATTTTGCAATTTCTTGCTATGATTTTTATGATAGTAATAAAAGCATGTCTTTGTTGGGTAAGATCATTTAACCATTTTTTCTTCAGAATCTCTCTCTCGCGGGGGCTTACCTCTTAGAAAAAACGTTAGTTAAACTTCAATTTTAGCATCTCCAAATGAGGTATGAACAAATCTTGAAGCAAACTAGGGTTGCATGAGTAAAAGTAAAAGCCCTAGAGTATCATTTTGGTTCTGTCTGTTTCTAATCCTTGGCACTGACTGAAACGATTCTAGAAAAGAATTGGGACCAAATAATTGGCCTTCAACATGTTTCTGTATGGCTTATCTAGATTCTAAAATACAACAACGAACACATATTGATATTCTGGAAACATAAAAGATATAACACCACACTTCAGCGGATTAGTAATTTGCTAAATATGAAGGTAGATATTATTCATCGTAGTTTGAATTATGGTCCAAGTTCAATTTAAGTAGCATGTTAGATTGAAATTTCTTATGTGGAGAGGCATTGTAGATTTGTTGCACTATTCTTTTGTTTACAATATATTTTCATGTCATCTCTGAGGGCCAGTTTCACTAATTCCATATTATCAGATATGTCGAGAATAAAACATTTCAGGAGGTTAAACATGCATCTACATGACTAGAATAAATATATAAAGTATTTTATTTATTGCAAGTGAAGAGTTTCATAAATTAGATGGCCTCACAATAAGTTTCATATTTGGATACAAAATGTAGAATTGAGTAGATTTGGAGTTTTATAAGTTTCATAACTTATAATATATGACATGTTTCAGGTGTCCTATTTAAAAATTTATACCAATGCCCAGTTCATATTGGGTTTCCAGTTCTCAACAAGGAAGGTCAAATGGTATTAGAACCCTAAATCATTTTGAACACCTAAGCCAGATCACTAAGATTTGGACAGATAATTGAATACTTAGTAAGGTGAAGAAACCTATCTTGGGGAAGCCAGAGGTAATGGGTGGAGAAGGGTGGAAGAGTTTCATTATCTACCAAGGAGGATGACTCATAACTAAGTTTGCTTGGAATATTGAATCAACTCCAAAAACATGGCAAAAAGGTTGGCTTTAGGCATTGGTCTGCAATTTTCTTAGAACTCAAGCATCAAGTGCCATGGGGATTCAATGGTCATCTTAGGCATTATGAATAAGGTCATAATTCCAAGAGAAATTTATATCAATAGGTTAAACATTTGGAATAAAGAAGTGATTAAATCTTTTGAAATCATTTATTTTACGCGTTTAAGGGGAGGTATAATTTCAACTGATGTCTGTATTGATTCAGTCTTTGAATAAAATTCTAGCAATGGTAGGTTTTAGAATTTGGCTCAGGCATCTGAATGACAAGTTATGGAAAACAATGAGGCGTGCATTGAATTTGCCAATAAAAACAATTGCAAAGATTGTGAGATAGTCTTTTAGTGGGATTGTTCCTAATCATAGTTTTTCTCTTTTAACCAAATAACTCCAGGTAAACTCCACTTAATAACAATTCTATGGAGTCCTTATCACAAGAAGAGTCCAAAAGTGGTTATTGTAACTCTGGTCATACAACTGCCAATTAGCTTCTATGAAAAGCAGATTGGATAGTACTGTTTTATTCATTTGAATTCAAGGTAAAACTTGTCCAAATTGCAAAAACATATAAGAGATATCAATTTGTTATAAACACTACATATTCTGCTCCCTCTGCTATCTTTTGTGAACTTTTGCATTTAGCTAGCCAACCTGTTATTTTTCTAGAAAACTTGTTATTTAGCTAGCCAACCTGTTATGTCAAATTAAACTAACTCAACAGGAAATTTTCTAAACTGATCCTTAAATGTCAACAAGAAATCATTGGAAGAACCAACTTTAACTAGACATTCCTTCCTCTTCTCCTTGCTATGAGCCCTCTTTATTCTAACACCAATGGAGGTGGTGGCTACAACCTGATGATTGGTAATAGGAAGAGTACTTTCATTATTTTCAATAGTATCACGGACTACCTTCGTAGCCTTTTTTTTGCAGCTTCTTGATGAATTACAGAGGGATCAATGGCTAGTAGGAGCTAATAGTAGAGCTAATAATAGTTCTCTTTCAATTTAATGAAAAAATCTCTAGTCCACAAGGTGTAACCCAAGCAGGAACTACTAGAATAGTCACCACTGTCACCAAAGCAACCTATCCTCTCATTTTTGGTTGACTCTTCCCTAACTCAAGGACTGCATACCTTTGTCTTTCATGATCATTAGAGGCTCCTTCAAAGCCTTCTTCTTGATCTCATAGTCCTGGGCATTGTTACTTCCTTCAAGATTTAATTGTGGGCTTGCTTCAAATGATCCAAGACACTTAAAAATGACTCTGTTTAGGATGCCAAGCTACTACTCCTTAAGACTTCACGTTAGGGTACATTGTAATTACCATTATAATCTCTTCTTCTTTAATTTTGTTGTCTTAGAAATAGACTTGGTGTTTGTCTAGTGCATATTTCTTGCAACTTCAGACCTCTTAGTTACGGCCTACAACAATCACTGCAAAACCTTGACATTAGATTCATAATTCTTTTCAAATATTAAGTCTAATATCCTTTACAATGTGTCTTCCTTCATTGGCTAGAAATATTGCTATGAGCTTGAGTCTAGACCTTATAGACTTTGGCTTACGTCTAAAACCATTATAGGGATATGTGGCCTGCAATAGAGGCTTGTTCACACCTCTCAAATCTTGATTTCTCTATAAGCTAATAGTAGAACTAATAATAGTTCTCTTTCAATTTAATGAAAAAATCTCTAATCCACAAGGTGCAACCCAAGCAGGAACTACTAGAATAGTCACCACTGTCACCAAAGAAACCTATCCTCTCATTTTTGGTTGACTCTTCCCCAACTTAAGGACTACATACCTTTGTCCTTCATGATCACTAGAGGCTGCTTCAAAGCATTCTTCTTGATCTCACAGTCCTGGGCATTGTTACTGCCTTCAAGGTTTAATTGTGGGCTTGCTTTAAATGATCCCAAGGCACTTAAAATGCCTCTGTTCAGGATGCCAAGCTATTGCTCCTTAAGACTTCCTGTTAGGGTACATTGTAATTACCATTATAGTCCCTTCTTCTTTAATTCCGTTGTCTTAGAAATAGACTTGGTGTTTGTCTAGTGCATATTTCTTGCAACTTAAGCCCTCTTAGTTAGGGCCTACAACAATCACTACAAAACCTTGACATTAGATTCATAATGCTTTTCAAATCTTCAGTCTAATATCCTTTACAAGGTGTCTTCCTTCACTTGCTAGAAAAATTTCTATGAGCTTGAGTCTAGACCTTACAGACTTTGGCTTAGTTCTGAAACCATTATAGGGATATGTGGCCTGCAATAGAGGCTTGTTCACACCTCTCAAATCTCAATTTCTCTACAAGCTTATTCAACGCTACCCTTTAAGAAACCTCCATCACTTCCAACAACCACTATAGGAGCTCCGCTTTCTCACTATTGTTGTAAAAATTTCGGCCTTGTTTCTATGTCCCTATAGTAGCCCTTGATGTGCCCTAACAGACCTTCCCTTCTTTGTGTTTTATAACTTGAGATATTTTGGCCCATGAGTTTGTAAAATGTAAGCCTTGTGTCTTCCATAATAGCTTCATAGCTCGTACATAATTTCGATATGATCTTTGCCTAACAATGACTTGGGAATAGTTCTTTCCAGCTTGGCTTTTCTTCAAGGAGATTATAATCAACCCCTTCTTTTAGGCTTTTGGAGCATTGCAAAATTTTTTATACTCTTTCCCTAAGCTCCGATACCATGTTGGAAAAATTTGATGAGGGCAACATTTAATTTACTTATCCAAACCATGACAATTATTTGTGATTTACGTTCTTCTTCTTGATTATTATGCCTATGTTCTTATCATCAAATAAATGCCAAAATATAAATATCATAGAAATACACAATGACCACAATATATAGGCTCCAAGCCAGGGAAAAACCCCTCCTAGGGGAAAACCTAAAAAAAACTTTTCTTCTTATGGAATCAACTTCAAAGGAGACTTCCAAGACCAAACCCTAGACCCAAGCTACCACCAAGAACCACGTTAGCCACCCAATTCTTTCCTTTCCACAACAAGATAAGGTCTTCCAAGAGTAGTGAAACAATGTTCCTTCAAAGAAAGGTTCTTCTAGTCATTTGATTCTCCAAGCGAAGTCTGAAACTTATCCTGTAATTTCCAAATCTCAAGTGTATCCAAAATACCTAGGTTTCTCACATGTGTGGGTAGAAACATGCAAATTTGGACCTTCGACTTCTTTAAGAGGCTCTTCCTTCTTTTCACTAGCCTTCCTACTTTCCTAGGACCCTCACATTCCTCTTCAACTTCAGGCTGAACCCATGATGAGTGGTCAAATTTTAACCACATAACAAGGTATGCTATAATCAGTCCTGCAACCAATATCTTCACTTTTACAAATCACACCTGCAGACACAACACTGTTATTGTAGACCTTCGCCTCAAATTTGTGCATTTATCCCATTAAATAATCAAACAATCCACCAGGTCAAATCAATCATCTTGAACTTGATTAGGAACTACGTACTTTTGTACTAGATCAGACAGTTGTGTCAGATGAATTACCTTTTATGTAGAGATACAATTTCAGTTACAAATCATATCCTTCATTAGACACTATAAACATCTGGCCTAGCTAAGGATGAGATGCATAATACCTTCTAGCCACCATAGAATGCTCAGATCTAACACAAATTCCAGTATCTTGTTAATAAATTTAACAACCTAAGTAGAAGGCTATAGGATTGAATTTATTTTCAGGAAATGTGTCTAGAACACTCTTGCAGTTGGGGCAAATATTGTTCTAATTTGAAGCCGAAATGCTTCTACTATCTCAGAGGTATATGCATCACAGACTATAGATAGAGAGGAAGCGTGTTTGACCACATGCCATCACACTTCTATTCGGACTAGCATAGATCACTATAAAATATTAAATCAATACATTACAAGGCCATCGCATAGATATAACCATTGTTCTACGCAGATCAGACCATCAAATTACCATTCCTGCCACACTCAAACGCAGTCTAACGTGTTGGTCACACATATGATTTAAACCACTGATCTGGAAGCATCCACTTTCGATCCATCAATTGGATTGATGATTGTAGGGCATTAGACTCATGCTCTTAGTCTGTTTAAAAGATCTACGCATTCCTAATAACCACCTTGCTCGACTTAGAAATTTAGTACCTTGGTCCCATTGACACTTAAACAAAGATGCATATTATGCCATTGCACTCACCATATTGGATAAACCATACCATCAAATAATTATTGGTTTTACAAGAAGAACGTTCCTGCAATTTTGTGGGTTTGTTACACCAATTCATGAAAATGGCATTAAGGCATATTTATAACTTACTAGATCAATGGATATCATTGCCATCATGCTAGTTCTATGTGCCAAGTTGAAGCTAATTATGCCAAGATCGATTTCCTCCATTCACTAGACTTCAGAACACATGATGCCAAAGAAATTAGTGCTTCATTTTGTGCCATTTAGAGCTGGTTTATATATCCATCGCTCTGGTATGATAGGAGATACCATGGGAAAAACCAATGGAAAATTTGATGGGAATCAAGTCGACACCAAAACCACGAGAGAATATCAATGGAGAAGAAAAGTTTTTTGAGGCACTAGATAGGGGCAAATTTGTTTTCAATGCTTGGCAAAATCTACATGGGCGTGTAATAGAGAAATTGCGTAATTTACATAGAGTGTAGAGAGCCAATGTAAAAAATGATTACTACACAATTTCGATAGGTTTACCCCATGTAAATCATGATTGCACTGTTGATCAATTCAAGATTTACTTATACCTTAATCAACCAATGTTAGGCAAAAATCTCCAAGCCTCTATTGTATTAGACACCTGCAAGCCATGCTATTGCATTAGTAACTCATTGTTGACATCAACGCCAACACAATAATGCCAACAATTAGCCCCATATGTGAATTGTAGGCTCTCTAAGGCCAATGTCAGTGCTGCAAATGTCATGTCCAATGGTGATGAGGTGTCCAAGGTGGTGTAGAAGCATGTGAAGCCCATGATTTGAGGGTTGACCCTCAAATGCACATCATTGCCCCCTGTCGAGACCCAAGAACTAGCTGGGGCACCACAAAGTGGGCTCTATGGGTCTCCAGCCTCAAAAAGTGGCCTCCTTTGCTCTAGCGTTAAGGGCTTATTTTGTGAAACCAGACCTCCCTAGTCTCTCATGGTGATATTATCCTCATTTGAGCTTTGAATCAATTGCTGCCCCTCAATCTATATCAAGACTAGCATGGGGGCATGCTGGGTCTAGTTGTGGTATCATGAAGAATCATCAAATTTGGGACAAAGTCAACCAATGTCCTGGGTGCTGGAGGTGCTTTGGGACATGTGCCATCCAATGATGCTGCAAGCAGGCCCAAGAGTCTCAATGCTTCACTTGTTTATGCAAATATATTTCTTTGAAGGGCTTGGGTACCTGTGGAGCAGGTGCCCAACACCTGGACTGCCGGTCCACCTGACAAGAGAAACGAGGATTCTAGTGAAAGAAACTAGTCATCAGGGACCAAGATCATTAATACATCTAAGTGAATCAAACTCGAATGCTATGGGAAATTTAGTACTTCAATCAAGGATCCGCTTCCAAAATTAGGACCCTGATCTTGCAATGGTGTTTTCTCCCTACGTAGGGGTGGTTAAAGATCAACCCTAGTAGGTGTTTCCAACCCCTAAAGGGAAGTAAAATTTCCATAGTCCACATATTCTCTCTCCTTCATTGATTGGGTATGAAAATTAGAAGCTGCTCTCCACACGTGCGAAGGGAAGGAAGGGTTTTATGCTCTAGCCATTGACTAGATTTGATTGAAATTGCAGAGGTTTTTTTTATTGCGTTGACCAATTGTTGACCTACTTTAGGTGTGGTTTTGGGTGGAGGAATTTTGTTTGAAAAGGCCATAGTTTTGGGCACAAAATCCGAGGCAACCTGACCTCATTATTGACCAATGTTGACTATGTTAGGGTTAGATGCAACATTGACCTTTGTTGATCAGGTTTGACTAGACTTTTTCATATTGTTTTTCTCTGATTAGACTTGTCAGTGAAGGCCAAAGTTGAATGGGTTTGACCGAGCTGAATTGAGGAAGAAATCTTCCCTGTTGACCACCGTTGACTTTTGGGTTAAGGCTTTCTATTTTTGTTGTTTGAATAGTCAGATTTTTCACTGTAAATGGACAAGTGAATATTAGACATTGTACTCTCTCTCTTTGCTAAACTTTTGAAGAATTATAAGAAGAATTGATCAAGGGTTTCCGCACATTGGGGTTTGTCCCTGACTAGTGTCATATCTTGTGTCCTCTTGTCTTGGCTAGTATTCTACTGTTATTGTTTATGTTCTATCTATATTTTACTATCATGTTGATGTGATTGCTAAACTAGATGTTGATGTGATACTATCTGTCTCGTTCTTATGAATTTTATATACAACATCAACGTAACCAGACTTGAACTTCACAAGATTTAATGGTTGTTGTAATCACTATTGAATAAATGATACATTCCAAAATTTTACAGAATGTATGTGTCACATCCTCAAAGGTCTTATTTGAACTTATAATGCTAGACTAGTTTTCTTTCCTTTTAACTGAAACGAAGTCCAGATTTCATGTTTTGTAGACATATTTCAAGATTATCCATTCCCATGATGCAATTACAAGGAATCTCATGTTTAGGTGTTAATTTTTGGTATGTTCTATGCTTAAGAGCAATTTACTTCAATTTTCTTGTTAGCCCAATATCAATATCCAGATTAGAAATCACATCAACATGATAGTAAAATGCAGATAGAACATAAAAATAAACATTTGAAGACAAACCAAGACAAGAGGACACAAGATGTGGCACCATCTAGGGACAAAACCCAATGTGGGGAAACCCTTGATCAATTATTCTTATATTCTCCAATAGTTCAATAGAGAGATCGAGATAGTACAAATATACAAAACTGATATTTTATGACATCAACAGTAAAGTCTTGACCAAAGAAGTTAATGCTAGTCAAACAAGACATAATCTTCCTTTGAAGATCATTCATATGGCACCAATAGGATGTTCATTAAACTGAGCCAAACATGGTCAAACCTTGCCCAATACATCTCCCAGAACTCTGATGTCTTCTTGTTGTACTAGCTGTCATTGCTTCATGAGATAGGACATCAACCTTAAGTCCTCATTCTCCACATAGTCAATAAAGCAGGCCTTTTAAGGCTGCGGTGTACCAAGGAGAGGCTCCACCACTGCCACGTTGTCCAAGTCTAGTTTGGAAACCCTTAGAATAGCTTTTGCAGCTAGGTATGGCATGGGGCTATCCTAGCAGCAAGTTAGGCCTACGATCCTTCATCAACTAGTGTCCAAACACCATCAATGCAACAATATTTTATCCTACAAGAACTTGACTTTGCTGTCAACACTTTCAAGCATTCAACTGTATACATATGCTAATCTATAAGGTAGATCTCTTTAACACATTCCTTCACTTTCTTTAACACATTCCTTCACTTTATGACTATGGTTGACCAACCTTGCACATAGTCCTTAAGGCATGTCTTAGATGGCTTCTATCACCATTTTGTCACCTACAACAAACCGAATTTATACACTTTCCTTTTTAGGCATGTTAAGGTTCTTTCTTTGCTATGGATCAGGCCTCTCTTTGATGTGGATTAGGCCTCCTCCTTACTGCAGATTAGGCTTCTCTTTGGTGTGGATTAGGCCTTCGCCTTATTGTGGATTAGGCCTCTCTTTGCTGCAGATTAGGGCTCTTCTTGACTGCAATTTAGGGCCTTCCTTTTGACAGCGGCTAGGTCCTTCTGACAGTGGATTAGGACTACGTATTGGAGCTCCTCTTGACAACGGATAGGACTCCACTTGACTGTGGATGGAGGGATCCTTTTGCTGCGTATAAGAGGCTTCTTAGAATATGGCTAGGGCATGGTCTCTTATCGTTCAAGACTGCGGCTAGATCTGCGATTAGGGCTCTCTTCTTTAACTGCAGCTAGGGATCTCCCTTAGATTACTGTGACTAGGCACCTTTGTGACCTTTCTTTCCACCACATCCTCCTTGTGAGAGGACAAACCTAAACGAGTGGAGAGAGAGATCATGAGTGATGTGTTCCTCAAATGACTTGAGGTTTCCTCTATTTTAATGCAACATTAAGGTTGAGATGGGGGTAATTTACTTGCTGGCCAACCTCGAAAAATTGTCAATAATATAAATAAATTCATATATCCATAAATGCATGTCAGAATTGGATGATATTTAGATCATTCCTACACCTCTTAAAGAGAGGAATCCAAGAAAAATATCAGCTATCGTAAATAAGGTGACCCACATGGAGTTTGGCCCTAGTTGCCAATTTTAACATTAGGAAAGAAAGGACAATTAGCTGTAATTGAACTAGGTTTCAACCAGTCAGTCCAAACCAACCAGGACAATGTTAACAACTAGTTCTCAAACTTAGCTCCTTAGTTCAAAAACAGCTAAGAAAAATGTCCAAATTGTAAGGACATTGCAAACTTAGGCATGACATTAAAACAATTGTAGAATATACTCAAAAATTAATTTCTAAACATACCAATGAAATGGTATCCCATCATGAGGTTATCAACATGAAATAAACATGAAAGAAAAGGCATTAACAGGTCCATGAGACTTTGTCACCTTCCAAATACCTTATCAAATTGTTAGTCTAAGTAACTGGTGTAGTAGAATGATATAATGTTTGACTCTTCATCGAGTAAGTATATTATAGGATTACTAGTGCATGCTACAAAATTGATTATAATGGATTCCAACTTATATAATTGGCTCAACAAAGTTTCATAACAACAGTACACGCCATTGTATCATTGCATCTTTCCTAATAATGAAACAGGGATGCACATTTTAGTTCATGTCACATCAGACCCTATATTGAGATATTTCAAAGGTAATGACAACACTTTAGTAACAACATTTGTGACGTCATACCCATCTACGAGTAAACTCTTGTACTGCCTGGGGTTAAGATGCACTGGCACATTTATCTATGTGCCTAAATCATGGTTATTCAATACAACATATTAGGTTTCACTCCATAAGTTTGTAGTAGTATTTGGTAATAAAACAACTCATATTATCTTTTTAGAATATTAAAGTGGAACAACATGTGTTAGGATGTAGATAATCTAGCAATACATTATAACAATGAAATTTGTAACCACAAGAATTGTACGCAATTTTTAGTAGCAATTCCAGTTACACAATATTGGTGGATAACTTTATAATAGGAATGACATGCTGCCATGAGTTCTTTCTTGCTATGAAATCACAGTAGCTATTTCAGTATAATTCTCTTTTATTTTTACTGTGTACATACGATTCTAGTCACTAAAGAAAATACATGTTATTAAATTACATGTAGGGGATATCCAAGTCAATGAAGCTATTGCTAGGTAAATACCCTAGCACATCCATACCATGATTGTTTATTATCCATAATGCAAATGTACAACTAGTAACTAGTGCATAAGTGTACAGTTTTAGAATCCTTTAGACCATACAGGACTTACATGCAATACCACCATAAGTAACCCTGTTTTTAGGTTTCTAACTCTGAGTAATCCAAATTGGCATTAGCACAAGGTCCCTAGTTCTCCTCCCAATCATTGACAATCTGTGAGTAGAGCAACTATCACCCCTTAGCTTAGGACCCGACCAAGCATTCTAGAGGCCATTTCCACCTCCACCTTGCCTATATATGTATGCTTATATCAAGATTCTAAAGCAAATATTCCTTCACCCCTCAAACATTGAAGGGATTCTAGATATAAAAAAATCTCCACACTCTTCTGATTCAGTGGTTCTAAAGATTTTCTCTGCCTTTCAAGGTTTTCAGAGAATTTCTCCACCCAGAAAATTTCAGCTTTAGTACCTCCACCCTATGTTGGGAATCTAAAGAACACCAAAACTGATTATTCAACAAGAGAAAATAGAGTAGGCCTCCACTCTAGGCCTTCAATTGTTAGATGTCGAGGGGTTCCAGAGTATGATCCTCCACCCTTAGTTTAGTTAAGAATCCTAAAGAGCCAACCGACAACTACGTCTAATGGGAGGCAAAAGGTTCCAAGGTATTTCCAATGTTAAGGGATACAATAACTGTCTTAGATAATCACAAATTTCTTCTGATAGAAGTGGCTAGCTAACATAATGTCTGCAATTCCTCTGCCCTAGGAAAAAATAATGCTAAGCTAGCAATAGAAAGTTAGGGCTTATAATAATCCATTCATTAACAATACTGAAAAATAACTCTACGCACAGAAAGTTTAGGGGATTCCATTAGTTTTCACATAATGTGTATAAACAACACGGAAAATGTCAAAGTTGGAGAGGGTAAGTTCAAATGGATCAACTAACCTCTGTGCTGCATCTTTCTAAGCCATGCAGATTTGTCCCGCTGCCTCCCCGACCCATGCACTTTCCTTCTCTCTTAGCACCGATAGCTTCAATCTGCGGATGATCTAGTATTACTAGCCCCTTTTTGTTCCCACCACGTCTTTTTTTGTTTCTCGTTATGCTCCCAAGTCGCCTCCTTCCACCCTTTTTTCTATTCCAAATAAGGGTTTTCCCAGAGCGAATGATCTATGGCCAGCATACTAAAGATGGAAGTGAGAGCGATAGGTTCCATCACTGGCCCTTGTTCATTCCCACCATGTCTTTTTCTAGTTATCCTCCCAATTCCCCTCCTTCCCCCTTTTTTCCTATTTGAAATCGGGTTTTTCCGAGGCGAATGATCTATGATCAATGCATCGAAGATGGGAGTGAGGGCCATAGTTCCACCTTTTTTCCTGAGCGAATGATCTATGGTCAGCATATTGAACATGGGAGTGAGGGCCATAGGTTCCAGCATAGTTAGGGCAAGTCAAAATAAAATAACCTATTTATTGGCCATGTATATTTATTTCTTGAAATTACAATAATCCATCGTAAATACATAAATAAATAAATAAATATATATTCATCATCTCCAATTAGCAACTACACATTAAGAAAGTTCATGCACTCCTATATTGATAAACATGCTTATTATCTTTCATGAGTTTCATCAAAGATTTAACATATTATTCATCAATTTTGGTTATTCATCATCTCCAATTAACAACTACACATTAAGCAAGTTCATGCATTCTTATATCGATAAACATGCTTATTATCTTTCATGAGTTTCATTAAAGATTTAACATATTATTCATTAACTTTGGATTGGGTAAGGATGAATTCTAGTATATTACCAAGTGTATATATTTTTTTTCAATTGTAGTTTTTACTTTCATGATTAATTTGGTTGTAGTTTTTACTTCCACGATTAATTTGGTCTAAGTTCTCTAGGTAGTCATTAATGATCTATTCAGTGCTGTGTGGGGGTTTTAATTTTCAACAAATCTGAAGTATCTATGTTGCATTGGGATCTAGTGACCTTGTTGAAAAACCCTAGCAAACATTTTTGGAACCATCTACTAGCACTAGTTGAACTTGAGATTTCCCAAAAACTGATAGGAACACATAAGGGTTGCTTTGCCAATCGACTCATAACCTAATCCACTTTGGTGATGAAGGGAAACCAACTATAAGATATCAAACACCTTCCCTTATGCACAATGTGCATAGAGGCTCTACCCCTATAAAGGTTTGAACATGTGCTGTTTACATTGTAGTGCCCATAGTTGTACCATTTATACTTTACTCTTGTCTCTTTGGCAATACTAGATCACTTAGGCATCATTTTAGGATTTATTGATTTATGCAATAATTATTTTAGTCATTATTGACTTAGGTGGGAAATTCCATAGTGTTTTTTTTTCCAATAAGAAAAAAATATCATTTGTGTATTAATATTAATGCAAAGGTGTAATTTAGATAATCTAATATATATTAAATATGCTTCACATGTATGACATGGTATTATAATATGTGCAGCATCTAATGTTTAGTAAATATTGAAATCTCCATAGGATTCAAACAATTTCATTAGAGTCTAGTATCACTATGTTCCTAATGTACATTCAATCTAGATAAACAACTTGATATCCACGTTAAAAACTAGTATCCAAAATTCAATAGATATGACCCTAATAATCAGAAGTGTAGATATGCATGAAAAGTTAATTTTTCAACTCAGGTTCAATCATTATCATAAGAGTGTCACAACAATGGTGGATAATTTCACAACTGAAAATGAAAATACCTAACATGAAAATTAGAATGGTTAAAATAATGGAATAAGAAATAAGACTATAACAATTCCATAGATGACTTTAATAAAAATTGCTATCATTGTTGTGTATTGCAGGTGCCAGGAGAGGCCATGGAAACAAATGAATTTATTTCCAATGAAGACACACAACATGATTTAGGGCATCAGGTACTCAAATATTACATTAATTTATGAAATATAATAAAATGAAATTCAGTTTCCGATCCTTGTTTTCCTAAACCTAGTAATTTATATAGTTTATTATTCAAACTTGAAAAAAAATAATGCACGTCATTGGTTATTTTAGGTGGAAAATGTGTTAGCAACAAATACAAAGTTGAACGCTTTTACTGTAAAACAACCAAAATACATACACCAGGGTGGACCCCATACTGTTAAAGCACATCACATGAGAAAGTGGGCGGAAGAAGATATGACAACTGAGTCTGCAAATACAATAGAAATTGGTGGCAATGAACAAGAGGTTAGTCATGACGATAATACATGGAATGAATACTTTGATACAATTTTTATACTTTGTGGGTGTTATAAATAAGTTCAACTAGAAATTAATGGACAATATAAGTACATTATATAGTCTAATCTCTAACCTTGGACAAAATAATGCATGTATCAATTATTTTAGTTTGGCAATGGAATCAGAAGAAATGAGGACTTTAATCATTTTGATAGACCAATACAAATACTTGCATATGGACGTGGCCTACGCCATACAATTAAATCACGCAAAAGAAATGGGTGGAAGAGGATATGACAATGGAGTTTGTAAATGCAATAGAAAATCAACATAATGAACAAGAGGTTGGTCATGATGATACTACATGCATGGATGACTACTTTGAGACAATTGTTGTTTTTGAATGTTCCTACAGTAGAAAATCTAAGAATATGAAATTGATGTGGCTTGTTTTTAAAAGTATGTGTTCAAAAATAAAATTTTTAATTTATTGTATATATGTATAATATTGTTTTGTTGAGTAATTTATTGTGTATGTCTTTGAAATGGATCCATGTTTTATAAAGTGTAATTTCTATCTAACATTAAATAATGGTTGCATTTAATTATAGGTAAATGATGTTGATGATACACCTACTAATGATAAAGATCCAACTAGACCATTAAGAATTCAATGAGATGATCCAATTCATCCTTTAAACCATACTAGGAGAAGAAGAGAAGCATTGAAGAGAGCACTACCACGTGAAAAAGTTGAGGAATTGATGAAATTAGCATACATTGATGACATGCCATCCACTGCTCAGAGTAGAGATGTTGATGGAAATGTAATGCATGAAGAAGGATTGAACGAAATTCTCACAAGTTTCTTTGGGGATGGAAACAATGATGAGGGTGATGATCGTATGCATAATAATGATGATGTTGATATACAGGGAAATTACCACCAACATAATTATGATGATATCAACATCAATGAATCAATTAAGGAAGCAACAAAGTCAATGGTGTTCAAATCGGGTGAAAGTAGAACATCCAAGCTTTCATGCACATTGATATTATTGGAAATCGAGTCATTATTTGGTTGGTCAGACAAGAGGTTCACTACCTTAATAAGTAATTTGAATTATTTTTCTAGTTTTGCACTGTCAATTTGTGTCCTCAATTAGAATATAAGTACTAACTTCATTTAATTTAATTTTAGGTTGATTTTACATTATGGTATATAAACAACGTTATAAATGACATTTCTAACAAGTGGGTTTGAAAAAAAAACTTACATGGCTCTAAAGGATAAAATATCCCCTGAAGATAATGTGTTGCCATCAACTTGTAGAGAAGCACATCAATTGTTAGTCAAGTTGGGGATTGAATATAAGCAGATTCATGCATGTAAAAATGATTGCATCTTATATAGAGATGAATATAAAGATAATCAAGAATGCCCTATTTGCAAAGAGAAAAGATATCGTACAAATATACAAGGTTCTATAGTTCCAAATAAGGTTTTACGACACATGCCAATTATTCCTAGACTACAACAAATGTTTCGTTGTAAATCTCTTGCACAATTGATGGATTTGCATGCAAAGAACATGAGTAAATATGGATTCATGCGAATTCCTGTGGACTCCAAAGCAATGAAACATATAGAGGAAAAATGGCCAAGAAAATTCAAAGATGAACCTCACAGTATTAGGTTAGGACTTGCAATGGATGGAGTGTGTCCTTTCTCTTTCCTAAGCTCAAATTATAGTGTTTGGCCAGTTGGACTGATATTATACAATATTCCCCCATGGATGAGTGTTATATAGGAACACCTTATGCTAACTCTCATCGTTCTAGGAAAACATCAAGTGAAAAAAATGGATGTTTACATTGCACCTTTTATTAATGAGATGTAATTGTTATGGAAAGATATAAGAATGTATGACATATCATGTCCTCCATCAAATAGGTCCTTCATGTTTTATGGCATACTATGTTGGACAATTCATGATTTCCTAGGAATTGGTGTTTGTTCTGGTAAGAGATCAAATAATTTGCATATTCGTAGTACATCATAATTTATTTTCAATTCAAGTTGTATATAAGTATTGCATTATTATTGTTTTCTTATGTAAGCTAGTTATTGATTATAGGGCTACAAACAAAAGGGATTTTTGTATGTCCAAGATGTGTAGAACAATTTGAGGGGTGATATTCTAAATATCTACACAAAGTTATTTATGCAAACAACAAGGTTTTTCTACCACCTGACCATAAGTTCAGAAACTGCCTAAAGAATCAATTTGACGGAAAAATTGAAAATAAATCTCCTCCCAAGGCTATGGGTCCAGCTGATTGGCTTAAAATGTATGGAGATGTTGAATCAAAATATTGGAACAATTTTTTTGGTCATGATCATTCATTTGAGGACCCAGAACAAGTTATGGTTGAAATGCCAAAAGGAATGAAAAGGAAATCCATATTTTATGATCTCCTCTATTGGAAGGATCTATTAATATCTCATTTATTAGATCCTATGCATGTTTTCAAAAATGTCCCTGATTCTATTTTTCGACATATATCTAGTAGAGATAAAGACACTTTATCATCAAGGAGGGATATTCCTCTTTCACGTACCAAATTTGTTAGAAGGCATTTGTGGCCAAGTAAGGAAAATGAATCATATGCAGAAGCTCCATGGATACTAAAAAGGAAAGAGTTAGATCAACAAAAAAAATTTGATTCATTCAATATGATGATGTTTAGCTAGAAGACTGTGAACTAGATTATGGTGATAACATTCCTTTACCATTATTGAGAAGCGGGGCTAGAGGTGTATTTTCACAAAATGATAAATTAGATGAGGCAATTGACCATGACAACCAACAATTTCCAAAGGCAAATGATCTTATAGAAGAAGGCAATATTGATGATATACAAAATGAAGATCAAATTAATAGATCTGGTAACATTGATATTTTTGATCTAGAAACAACTTTTATTGATATATAATATGATGAAGGTGAAGATAGGATGATCACAATATGACTTTAGCAGAATGGTTTAGGAAGAGTAATATTAATTACCTGCAAGAACATATGAACATTGACAAGGAAGCACTGGAGGACATAGATGCGGATGATAACACAAATGAATATTTCTAGATAATTTACAAGGTATGTAATTCATATTTAAATAAGGACAATTATTATATCCCATTTTGAAATGATTCATTGTTATTTTGTTGTAATAGTCATTTAATTGCCATGTTTAGAACTCATAATCTAAATTGGTGTTTTGAATATTCTTATAGGTATACTCATTACTTTATGAAATTAATGTCATTAAAATGTATGTTAGTTAATATGATCTGTTGGTTAGAAATAACAAGCTAAATTAGTTAGATAAGAGTTACTATGGTTAGTTTCATCTATTAGTTGAAAATGGTTAGAAGTGATATGAAGTTATGATCGAGACAAAATGAAAATAATTTATGTGTGTATAAATTGTCAAATATTGTGCATATAGACAAATATAACTTAACACACAAATATAACTCAACACACAAATATAACTTGTTAAGTTGAATTTATGGAATTAATTAACACAAATATATTGAACTACACTACAATAAAAATTCTAATTATTAAGGATATTTGGATGGGTAATGAAGGTGAATTCAAATTGTCTAATGAGTTTATTCATTTTTGTAATCAATAATAACTTTCCCATATGCATGTAATATTTTCGCCATATAGGGAATCCTTGATGGCATAGGGTCCCTATCATTGTATTGTTGTTGTCGTTATCATCATTTAATCATCATCCTCATTGCCATTGTCATCGTCATCATATTCACCATCGCCACCACTATCATAGGTCATTTTTTGATGAGGATTATCATCATATCTTCCTTGGTTTCTAATATATATATAT
>APFE031509064.1:30170-93556 GCA_000404065.3 Pinus taeda | reverse complement strand
GCTCAATACCTGCTCAAGAACTGATGATAATTCCAAGGAAACCACGTATTTACTTGGCTAAATCACGTGAGCACAAGCTACAATGTGGGAAAATACGTGGGCAAACTCATTGGCATACTCAAATCCCTTGATTGTGCAAGATCTGATGCACAACTATAGTCACAACTGATAGCAATCTGATTCTCTAACACCTGTCCCTGCTGAACTGAACATGCACTGACATGCAACTGAGTTAACTGATGTATCCATTAGTTGTATTATGAGTTATAACTTGTGAATTAATTAATAACTAATTCACCCAACTCATCTCTAGTCTATTCGCCAGTTAGACTAAATACAACCAGTTTAACAAAGCTAAACTGAACACAACTCCATCAACTGCACCCCCAGTCCACTAAACTCAACTCACTTGAGTTCTAACTGAAGTCCTGCATGCAAATATTAGTCATCCCATAGGTAACCACGTATTTCCTTCTGGGATCTGCATGTACCACATCCGTCGCTCATCCTGAAGTGCTCCAAGAGAATAAGACAAAGTTTATAGTCTAAATATTATTATGAGCTAATAATATTTGACTGTTCTATATTTAGACTGTTCTATATTTAGATTGAGCAGTCACTCCGCTGTGGTCTAAAAATAGAAGTCCATCTATTTTTCCAACTTGATCAATTCATCCATAAACAGCAACCTGCAATCCATAGACATGATCCATATGTCTAAAAATAGACATAGTCTAAAAATAGACTTGCGCCAAAAAATAGCCTGCGGGCCCACTTAGTGAAGGCGACTCCTTTCCACTAAGCTCCATCATCTTGTTGCATTCTCAACAAGAATTTCTTGTTGCACACTTTTCAACATATCTTCCTCAAAATATCTTGTGTAATGGTACATTCAAAGTTCAAAACAAGAAATATTCATCAATTGATTTTGAATGTTTGACAAAGCTTTTCTAAATAATAACATAAATTATAAACTTTGAAAATTGAAATTACATACATTTGGTTTAAGTGGTATCCAGATGCATGTAAAGGTGTATGGAGGCTTTTGTTCCATCTTCCGTAAATGATTCTCCATAGAGGAAGATCCTTCTATATTTTATCCCCATATGTTGACTTTATTACCTCTTTGGCCTAATCCATGATCTCATAAATAAATCCCACGACAAGTTTATCACCATCAACCATCCACAATACTCTCACAAGAGGCTCACTAAATAAAAATGAACTCTTCTACCTTTAAAAAAAAAACTTCAAACTCTTGATCAACCACTTTTCACCATTCATTATTTCACTCCATTAATATGTATTCCATTAATCACAAGAAAACATATTCCTCAAGTTGGATTTTTGTTGCATAAGGGATGGCAATGTAAGAAAGTTTGGTGTGAATTGTGTAATGGCTGACTAAACAAGCTCTTTACCCCCAGTGTGTTTCCTCATAAGGTTCAAAATCCACGAGTTGTTGCAGATGTACATAGTTATGGATTTTTATTCTTCGACACATTTATTCACCCAGTCAATTCTACCAATATCCTCAAGCATGAGGTCCAAATACTAGGCTGCACATGGAGTCCACTAAATGGGGGGGGGGTGTTTTTCCTCCAACATCCTTCTAGCTGAAACATAGTTAGAGGCATTGTTTGTGATCACCTATACAATATTCTCTACCATTATTTCCATAACCACTTCATTAAAATTATGAAATAATAATTATGCATCCTTCACCTGATCAAATGCATCCACGTATCTAAGAATCATGGTACCTTTTAGGGAAGAAATTAAGAAATTTAAAATGGTGTTGTCAATCTGTCCTTAGACATAATTGTGCACCCTTATTTGGTCCATGATTGCTTGAAATCTTCAAGGTACTCATCTATTCTTTGGGCCTAGTTTTTTAAAAGTGGCCCCTTGATGTCAAGAAAACTAGATCCTTTAAAACCTGGACCACTTGAAGCTATAACATCAATCATAGGCTGATAATATGTGGAACTAATGGAATTTAAAAGTATGTTTGCACCATACGACCATCTAACAATGTGTTTTCATGCATCCTCCTTCTCCATCCTCTTCCATTTGGCATTAATGGCAGATTGATCTCCATGGGTTGTGTAGGGCACAAAGAAAGATTCAATCCCTCTATGTGTCTTCTTCAAGTTCAAATTGGATGAACTAGGGCCAAAATCATGTTCATCTCCAATTATAACAACAAATTGGAGGATTATTCAAAACTAGGCATTTCCCTTCAAGATCAAGATCACTAAAAAGTGCATCATCCTTTTGACTCTTGCTTATGTATTTTTTAATCCTAATAGTCTTGACCATAACTACTAAGTACATTTCACTCATATAAAATATCTCTTCTCATAAGAGACTTTTTTACAAAGGTTCTATTTGGCCCCGTCAATGCACTAAGTGTTGTTTAATCCTATGGATCCCCCCACCTTTAACTTTCTTCCCAAAATCATTGCATACTTTTGTCATGTATTCACCTAAATGTAAATAATACCATGTCAGATCATTGTCGTTTTTAAGGGGTCATGGAAAATTTTGTAGCAAGAAATAAAAAAACGCATACAAAACCCTATGGTTTCTTAATTTCTAGGAAAAATAACATTTTTTAGAGAAAATTAGAAGAAGAATAGGTTCCTTTTCATATCTCAAGAATCCTTCCAAACATTGAGAAGAAGAGAAGCTCCAAATAATAGAAAAAACAATGCCCTAACAACACTCCAAATCTAAATATGGCCCTTTGAATCACCTCGAATATAGTTGAAAAATGTCCCAAGATATTTCTTAAAAATCCCTTGAAGAAACTCCAAATCTCCTAAAGAAACCTAGCCCAAAATATCTCCAACTCAACCCTTCAATAAACTATCTAAATATTCCCAAGAACTCCCTCAAAACAACCTTGCAAATATTTCTGAAAATCCACTCAAGAAACTCAACTCAAGAAGCTGAAATGAATAGTGTCAGTAAACTATATGAGGTTGTTTGGGTGTTTAAATATATTTTAGTAGGGCCTAGGGTTTCCTTGGAGGTGAGCCATCCCTTAGAACTTAATTTAATTAAAAAAAAAGGAAGTAAAATTCATGGGGTCTATGTGTGTGTTGTATGTTGTGGTATGGAATTGGATGGTTATGTGAAAATGGACAATTCGCCGATTGAATATGCCATTTCTAATTTTGGTTCACTAGTTGGGTGGGGGGGGGGAGGATATTGCCGGACTAGAATCAATTGAACCAATTTTGTTTTGCTTCTGATAGCATTTCTTAGTATTTAGCCCTTATTTTACACTTTTTAATCATAGACTCCAAGACTTATCTTATTGTTCCAAGAGGCTCTCTACAACCCAATATAGGTGAGATGTGTAGGCTTTAGATGTTAGATGTTAACCATTATATGTTATATGTAAACATTTTTTAAATTCATTTTCTTTTATATTGTAATTTTTTTTTTATTAATAAAATTTGAACAATTTTTAGATAAAAGAAAATCATAATATTTGTATCACATTAAAATATGTAAGATATAAAAAGTAGTTTTTAAATTAAGATCCATTTTACCATATAAATTAAATAATGGTCGTGTAACCATTTTTAAATTTAATTAATAATTAAATAGTTACAATATACACCTTATTTTACCATGTATAGTTGTAACAATATCATGGGCCAATACCATGGATTATCAATACCACATGCTCAAAACCATAACTCATTTCAAAATCAAATATTTTATAATTTTTTTTTTAGAATATTTTTTAAGTTAAAATTAATATACTATAACAAGACTTCTTAACCATATATTTTCACCAATTTTATCCAGGTATTATTATTTGTAACGGTTTGTTACATATCATGGGCCAGTACCATGGCTTATCAATCACTTGCCCAAACCATATACTCATTTCAAAATCAAAATATTTTATAAATTTTTTATTTTATAATGTTTTTTACATTAAATTTAAGAGCAAAAAGGTATAGGGGAGATGTTGTAAAGGTGTAAATGTTTGTAAACATTTATGTGTGGACTCAATTAAAAAACAAGTGTTGTATGACAACGTAGTCCTTGCCACACAAATTTGAATTTTGTTAGACATATAATGAAATCATTCAAGTTTGTTTTTCTTTCATATTTCCTTCTATTTTTTTAAACTCAATCTTTTATTTTTACGCCATAAGGCGTTCCCCTTTGAAAAAAACTCTCCCATCTGCCACAGTGTACCCATCTACACCATCAAATCAAATGTTAGACGATTAAAATGTTTTAGGAAATTAGATCTATTATCTCCTTCGTTTATGGTTAACTACCTAACTAACTCAGTGAGCGATACAAATCCCTCTTCTCTTTCACCTGGCTATGAAATAAGACCCTGTCTTTATCTGAAAGTGTAAGTGCTTCCATGTATCTGGATTTGGAAAAAGAATCGATATTCTGAAATTGAACAACATGGTAGGGAGGCAACTGACTTTGAAGGCAGCCAAAGTCGTTGTGACTTTTCCCATATTGAAATCCCTCAATGGAGGAGGACCAATAGGGCTTCGATTCTCCTTGTGTTCGTTTCCTCTAAAGAATCCCATTCCGATAAGCCCCTTGTCGCCGGTCTCTCGGGGTTTCACTAGAAGGGTTTCAATCCTCCGAAGCTTGCAATTTTTCCAGTCATTACAACATCAAGAGAGCTAAAATCATCAATGATGATATCATCCAAGTGAGTAGCAGGTTTGGATACTATGGGGGGTGCTCTTAGAATTAAATGAGACGTTAAAATATTTGGAGTTTAGTAGTAGGGATGTAGGAATTTTGAAGTTGGTCTTAATTAGAAACCTAGGTTCAAGTGGGAACAATTTATCTGAAATTGCAGAGTAGTACCCTGAGAGCCTATATGCTTTGGGAGTGAGCTTTGTCGCAATCAGTGCCAACATATGAATGGAATTGTTGGAATATAACATCTGTGTAGCCACCAATAAAGAGACAGATTTTTGGTTCTACAGGAGCTTCACTCCGTTTTTCTTAGTGAGTAATAGTAGTTGTGTATGGAATATGTCATTTGAAAAGAAAATGCACATTGTGCAAGTGTAAATGAATTGTATCCGTTGTACCATATTTTTAGTGAAAAGCATAGATTTAGCTGGTGTTTAGAACATATACAATACATAACTATTGTTCACCTAGAAATATTCAATCCACCAAGTATTGTAGAGTGTATTGGTGATGGATCGATCACCCCTGGATTATACCTCGTTTGGGATTTTTTTGCTTAGATTTGACAATTTTGTTTTCTAGGACTATGCGTAACTATTGCTGCAAGAAATTTTCTTGTTATTTTGACTTAAGGCGTTGGGCATCCGATTGAGCTGAGTCTTTATTCAAGTAGAGCCAAATCCAAGGATATATAAGAAAAATAAGGGAAAACGCTTTCCATCCATGTCTTCCAAAGGCATTTCCTTTTTGTTTGTAACCTCTAAAGAAATACTAAGTTTTCTTCTGCTCTATCCTAAATTATAGACCTTCTCCTGAAGTGTTCACAAGACCTTGGACCATGTATTAGGTTTTCCTACTTTTATAACACATAATTTATTACAGTAAGAGAATGCTTTGTGTCCTTTTGGATTTTTATCGTAATATATATCATCAAATTTAGATATCCTTTACTCTATTTTCATTATAACATTATGTGTCTGTAACTTCACTTAAAAGTCTGATTTTGAATTTACTACAATGAATATTTTGATAGCTGAAATAACAATTCTATAATGCAGAATAAACACTTAAAAGAATCATAAAACTTTAACACCCAAGAAATCATACCTCTGGCCATTGATGCTGTTCACAGTCCAAAACCAAACTTTTTGCTACGCTTGAGGCAGTCCCTTCTTTTGTTTTCTGATGTGTTTACATGCGTTGTTAGCTCGATCAAAACCGGTAGTCTGGAAGTCACAGGTTCCAGTCCGAAGGAAATCACAAATTTAACAACATTTTCTTTAATATACAAAATCAACTCTTGGCCATGACAAAGCAGAAAACAAGCCAGTTAGCTGATTCACACGATCAACTTTCAATCCTTAGTGAAGCAAAAAATTTACAACATCTTTCAGGCATTGTTGAGGCAGATAAAGGCCTTGGAGAGAGAAGCTTCAAAAACTATTCTTCACTCACTGGATTGAACAAATGTCCAATGATTGTAGAAAGAAGAGAATGTGAGTCTTCTTTGGATTTTCACAACAAGGATCCTGAATCTAGAGATATTCAGCTCCAACTTCTGAAGCCCAAAAGTCAAGCTTTGCAGTCACGTGTACATGAAAAGACAAAACCAGATGGCGTGTGTAAACAGAAAGCACTAAGGAAGATGCCTGAAGATGGTGAAATGGATTTTGATGGATGGAGAATTTAATGAATAATTTTAACAATGGAGCTTGCTTCCACACTTCCAAGTGTGACATGAAAAGACAGCTAGCAAACAGCTCTGTAATTACGCCATTTTCGAGCCACTGCATGAGAGATCATCATCCGTGTGGCACTTCCAAGCTCTTCTCACTCTTATTTGATGGTGTAAGGTTGAAGTGGTTGAGTGAGTGAGCTTGGGGACCAAACAGAACTATTTATAGCCAAGCGTCCATCAAGCTTTAGTTGGCTATGTGTCAAGTGTTCTGCAAAACATGGTAGAGAACTGCAGTGGGAGTAATGGACCACTCTAGGAGCTCCCAACAAGAAATTAATCAACAGCAGATGGTTTCAGTAAATATTGGAATCAGCGGTAGATGGTCAGTTGGTTTCTGAATTATCGGCGGCCGTTATGAACCAAATAGCCATTATGGGAGCAACATTCTCCCACTTGGTCCATACTTCCAATTTTTTAATGTCTCATCTTAAAAACCATTGATAATCTGTATTAAGTAATAGATACATAATCACATTGATAAGTCCTCTAAAGATGAGTATTATCTTCCAAGCATTACTATGTATTTATTTCTGTTATAATTTATGTGGCAAAAATTTCTTACTGAATAAACCTTATGTTTATTCTTGGTCCTACACAGATCAATTCTCTCAAATCAAATTAAAGTGCACATAAGTATGAGAAAAACATCACAGTAATTAAGAATTTCATTAAAATAACATTGTCCATACAATGAGAAACTACATAATGGAACCAAGTCCCATATTCATTACATGATCCTTGAATTTAAATGGTGGCGTGCCCTTATTCAAAGGATCAACGATCATCAACTCAGTTCTGACGTGCTCAATGACCACTTTCTTTTCTTTAACACGTTCCCTTATAGCTAAATACTTAATGTCGATTTGTTTATTTTGACTCCCACTTTTGTTGTTTTTAGTCATAAAAACAACAGCTGAATTGTCGCAATACATTCTCAATGGCTTAGAGATAGAATCGATAATTCTAAGCTCAGAAATGAAACTCTTAAGCCATACACCATGTAAAAGTAGCCTCAAAATAGGAGACGAACTTGCCTTCCATAGTGGAAGTGGCAATCAAGGTCTACTTGGCACTCCTCCATGATACAACTCCACCGGCCATCATAAAAATGTATCCTGATGTTGATTTGCTTGAATCAACACATCTAGCAAAGTCAGAATTTGAGTAGCCAATTACTTCCAAATTGTCCATCCGTCTATACATAAGCACGTAGGTTTTGGTTCCTTGAAGGTACCTCATTACTATCTTTGTAGCTCTCTAGTGGTCTAAACCTGGATCACTCTAATATCGTCCCAACATTCCCACAACAAATGCAATGTCAGGTCTTGTGCAAACCTGAGCATACATTAGGCTTCTGACAGCAAAGGCATCTACAATGTTCTTCATTTGTTCCCTTTCAAAGTCGTTCTTCAGGCATTGGTTCAAATTGAACCTATCACCCTTCACAATGGGAGCTACACTTGGTGAACAATCCTTTATCTGAAATCTCTCTAAAATTTTATTAATATAGGTTTCCTGAGACAAACCCAAGATGCCTCGAAATCTGTCTCTATGGATCTTAATATCAATGACATAAGATGCCTCACCCATATCCTTCATATCAAATTTTTTAGAGAGGAATTGTTTCACCTCATGCAGCAAACCCTTATCATTGGTTGCTAGCAAAATGTCATCCACATATAAAATAAGAAAACAGATTTTACTCCCACTGAATTTCAGGTATATACATTGATCCATAATGTTCTCTACAAAACTGAATGAAGAAATTACATTATGGAATTTCAAATACCATTGGCAGGATGCTTGTTTTATACCGTATAAGGATTTCTTGAGCTTGCAAACCAATTGCTCACCATCACTAGAGGGGAATCCTTCAGGTTGTTTCATGTAAACCTCCTCCTCTAGATCTCCATTGAGAAATGTCGTTTTCACATACATTTGTTGCAACTCCAAGTCAAAATGGGCTACTAATGCCATAATAGTGTGCAAGTAATCTTTCTTAGATATAGGAGAGCAAGTCTCGATGTAATCAATTCCTTCTTTTTGAGTGAATCCCTTAGCAACGAGTCTTGCGTTGTATCTCTCAATGTTGCCCAATGAGTCTTTATTTGTCTTAAAGACCCATTTACATCCAATGGTTTTTGCACCATTAGGCAACTCAACAAGATCTCAGACTTCGTTACTCTTTATAGAATTCATCTCTTCCTTCATGGTATCGTACCATAATTTTGATTCTTTGCAACTCATGGCTTGTGAAAAAGACTCAGGGTCATTTTCGGCTCCAATGTTGTAGTCAGATTCTTGCAGATACACAACATAATCATAAGGAATTACTAATCTCTTTGGTCTAATAGATCTTCTTAATGTTGTAGCATCATCTTCCTGAGAAGTATGTGGTTCAACTCGTTGTTCAAAATTTCTTGGCAACTCTTGAACTTCCTGATCTACTAGAATGTTGTCAGCAACTTGTGGAACTTCAACAATTGATTTTTCAACACCAGTTTGTACTTGAGGGGTGCTGTGAACAATAACCAATCTATCACTTCAGGTGGAAGGTTGAGATTCTGAACGATCCTTCTCAGAAACTATGTTCCTGGTTTGATCGCTCCCACTAATCAAGTCATTTTCAAGAAACTTTGCATTTCTTGATTCCATAATCCTAGTGTTGTGAGATGGACAATAAAATATGTAACCTTTAGACCTTTCAGCATATCTAATGAAATACCCACTAATGGTCCTTGGGTCAAGCTTCTTCTCTTGTGGATTATAAATTCTCACTTCAGACGGGCGTCCCCAAAGGTGCATATGTCGCAAACTTGGTTTCCAACCTTTCCATAATTCAAATGGCGTTTTAGGAACATCCTTGCTTGGAACTCAGTTTAATATATACACTACCATCTTAAGTGCTTCAGTCCACAAGGATTTAGGAAGATTGGAGCTGCTAAGCATACTCCGCACCATGTCCAATAATGTTCGGTTTCTTCTTTCTGCTACATCATTCTGGTCGGGTGAACCAGGCATGGTGTATTGGGCAACAATCCCATGCTCTTGAAGAAATTTTGCAAATGGCCCAAGTGCTTGTCCATCTTTTGCGTATCTACCATAATATTCTCCACCTCTATCTGATCTCACGATCTTAATTTGCTTGCCACATTGTTTCTCTACTTCAGCGTTAAAGATCTTAAAGGCATCTAATGCTTCGTTCTTTTTATGAAGCATGTAGAGATACATATATCGTGAGTAATCATCTACAAAAGAGATGAAGTATCTCTGACCATGTGAGTCCATGTCTGGACTACATATATCAGTATGTATGATCTCTAATATGTCCAAACTCCTATTGGCACCTTTCTTTGACTTGTTGGTCTGCTTTCCCTTTATGTAGTCCACACAAGTCTCAAAATCAGTAAAATCCAGACTATTAAGTACCCCTTCATTTACTAATCTTTTAATTCTTTCTATGGATATATGACCTAATCTCCGGTGCCATAATTTAGAGGAATCCTCATTAATAACACATCTTTTAGTGCCATTGTGAACATGCATTGAATCATAAGTGACATTGTTTTGTAAATTAATACAGTAAAGACCATTAGACAAAATATTGTTCCCAACACAATCAGATTTATAAAATAATCTGAAAGATATCTTTGAAAAGTTGAAGGAATATCCAAAATGTACAAGTCTTGAAACTGAAATCAAGTTTCTAGAAAAACTTGGAACATAAAAGGTCTTTTCTAATTCTAAAAGAAAGCCACTACTTAAAGTTAAATAGCATGTTCATATAGCTTCCACATGTGAGCCCATCTTGTTTCCTAATAAGATGCTTTGCTCACTTCCCACTAGCTTCCTTAGGTTTTGCAAACCTTGCAAGGAATTCGAAATGTGAATTGTTGATCCAGAATCAATCCACTAGGTGTTAATATTGACATTAACCATATTAGATTCATAACAAACAAATGAGATTCGATTACCTTTGTCCGCAAGCCATTTATTAAATTTGGCGCATTCCTTCTTCATGTGTCCCTTCTTTTTATAGAAAAAACACTTGGAATCCTTCTTGATATAGGCTTGGGGAGGTACTTTACCTTTCCCTTTCCGATTGGCTTGAGATTTGCCCTTTCCACGCGTTGCCAGCATTGCACTTTCTCCTAGTTCCATCACCAATCTCCCTTCCTCTTGAACACACATGGTCATGAGTTCATTAAGTGACAATTTATCCTTATGTGTGTTGTATAAGATTTTGAAGGGTCTGTATTAGTGCGGAAGGGTGTTCAGATGTAGTGCACCAGGAAGGACTCCGAAATTTCAACCTCGAGTTTCTTCAATTGAGCCACAGTGTCCCTCATTTGCATGATGTGCTCGTGTACACCTTTCACACTAGTGAGCCTTAGGGATGAGAACTTCATGATTAGGGTGCTTTCTAGTGCCTTGTCTGAAGTGACAAATTGATCATCAATGGCTTTTAGCAAGTCTCGGACCTTTTCATGCTAATCAACGGAACCACGAATACCAGTTGGAATTTTAGTCTTAATGAACATCATGCTTAGGCGATTAGATCGCTCCCATCATTCATAAAGCGTGATGTCCACTGCAGTGCTAGTATTAGTGAGTGTCGGTGGTTCATCTTTCCTAATAGCATATTCTATGTCCATCCACCCCAAATGAAGGAGAACTCTCTCCTTCCAGACCTTATAGTTATCTCCCTTAAGTTCAGGGATATCACAACGAATATCAGAGAAATTTGCAGGTTGTACAACTGCATAAAATTAAAGATCACATGTTTATGTTAAAAAATTGAGGCCTAAATAAAATTTCATGCTTTACCAATGTAAATCATGCTTAAAATTGAATCTAATGACATAAAATTTGTCTGTGGACTAAATTTTCAATTCAAGCAGATTCAATTATTCTTTATGATAGAATTTATCAAATTATTCACTTAATTCACAATTCTAAAGGGTATATTATGATTATAATTCGATATAAATTCTATCTTAGATTTCAATTTTATGATAAAACTATTAATTCATAATTCCTGTGGGTAAGTTATGAATATTTTATCCTAATTAATTGTATAAATATAATAAAAATTCCTGTGGGATAAAATTTATTATATTTAGTATAATTAATTACAATTAGTGTCTAAATAATTCTTTATGTGATCCTAATCAATCATAATATATAATATTATTTAGTTAGAGATGCTATGTCTATTATCTAATCAATTAAAAATTATATGGATCACTAGACATTATTTCTTTTATGCATAAAAATTAACTTGATATGAGAATAATTATAAATTGCATAAATAAAACTATAACATTCATGCATAATCATTCAACGATGGGTCTCATATATTCATCCAAAATAGCATGTATTAATTAGAGCAGAAATAATCAATTCGCACAAATTATATGAGCACAGTTATAAATTTGCAGAACAATTATCCAAATTGCATATAATTAAACCAAATAAATATTATAAGCATAAAAATTGAGCAAAATTAGACATATTTCAAAATAAATGCCTTAATTCAAAAAATTCTCAAAATATGGCATTTAGCCAAACAGAGTACACCAAGGCAGAGATAAAAAATGCTCTGATACCAGTTGATAGTTGAAATAACGATTCTATAATGCGGAATAAACACTTAAAATAATTGGAAAACTTCAACACCCAAGAAATCATACCTCCGGTCATTGATGTTGTTCACACTCCAAAACCAAACTTTTTGCTACGCTTGAGGTAGTGCCTTCTTTTGTTTTCTGATGTGTTTACATGCATTAATGGCTCGATCAAAACCGATAGCCTAGAAGTCACAGGTTCTAGTTCAACAGAAATCACAAATCTAACAACATTTTCTATAATATACAAAATCAACTCTTGGCCATGGCAAAGCAGAAAGTGAGTCAGTTAGTTGATTCAAACGATCAGCTTTCAATCCTTAGTGAAGCAAAAAATTTACAACATCTTTCAGGCATTGCTGAGGCAGATAAAGGCCTTGGAGAGAGAAGCTTAAAAAACTACTCTTCACTCACTCGATTGAACAAATGTCCAACGATTTCAGAAAGAATAGAATGTGAGTCTTCCTTGGATTTTCACAACAAGGATCCTGAATCTAGAGATATTCAGCACCAACTTCTGAAGCCCAAAATTCAAGCTTTGCAGTCACATGTACATGAAAAGACAAAACCAAATGGCGTGTGTAAATAGAAAGCACTAAGGAAGATGCCTGAAGACGGTGAAATGGATTTTGATGGATGGAGAATTGAATGAAGAATTTTAACAACAGAGCTTGCTTCCACACTTCCAGGCATGACATGAAAAGACAACTAGCAAACAACTCTATAATTACGCCATTTACGAGCCACTGTGTGAGAGATCATCATCTGTGTGGCACTTCCAAGCTCTGCTCACTCTCATTTGATGGTGTGAGGCTGAAGGGGTTGAGTGAGTGAGCTTGGGGACCAAACATAAGTATTTATAGTCAAGCTTCCATCAAGCTTTAGTTGGCTATGTGTCAAGTGTTCCACAGAACATGGTAGAGAACTGAAGTGGGAGTAATGGACCACTCCAGGAGCTCCCAACAAGAAATTAATCAACAACAAATGGTTTCAGTAAATATTGGAATCGGCGACAAATGGTCAGTTGGTTTCTGAATTATCGGTGGCCGTTATGGACCAAACAGCCGTTATGGGAGCAACATATTTGTTGTTATATTATTTCAAAAAAGAGAGTCCATGGTACCATCCCTAATGTTTTGTTCCAAGAAAATAGATTTTCAAAGTATAAATTGGAATATTTATTTTTTTGATATGATTAAAGGGAGAATTTATATTTCGATGTTTTTTCTTTTTACACTCACAAATTAGCTTGGTTGTAATTTTATTTTGTGAGAAGTGTCACCACAATTCTGGCATAATACAAGCTACAAAGGGAAACAACCAGAAATGTGATGCCTTCCTCACTTCACAACACCGGGGTAAGTTCTTCTGTTTACAATCATCATAGAATTCACTGAAATCTCTATTGTGTGGTATCAAGAAAGAAGCAGTTATAAGAATGATTACTTTTTATAAAAAGATATTACATTATCAACCTATAAAGAGCATATTTTATTGATTCTTATGCTATTCATATGGTTCTTATGTATACTAATTCCAATCCGGATCATACATATATTATTTCGTCTATTTTGTTGGTAAATTTCTCTATCGCTAATATGATTTAATAGATATTAAAGTTTAGACAAAATTATTTTGCTTCCTCCCTTTTGTTGGTAAATTTCTCTGTCACTAATATGATTTAATAGATATTAAATTTTAGATAAAGCCACAGTGTCATCCTGTTGTTGGTATGGCTCACTTCCTTGAATAGTCACCAACAACAACCAATCCATCGTGGGTGATACACCCTGTAGGGCCCGATCAATTTGTGTGAGTTAGAGCAATAGCGCGATCCAATCCCCACCTATAGTCATGGGTGCAGAAGCAGTAGTGATTCCTTTCTTGTCTTTGCAAGCCGGTGTTTAGAGCTTGAGCAGTTTTCTCCTCCTGGGGCTTTCTTGTTGGTATGGCTCCTTGCTTCCTTTGTTGTTTCTCACCTCCCTGTGGCATGTCACTAAGGAGCAACACCATTATAGCAGCTTAACCCTTGTGAGAAAGGAGTATAATAGGTAGGTGCACCAAAAACCAATCCATCATAGCTTGTTGGTTAATTCGAAAAAAGAGAAGAAGAAAGAGGTTGGCCTCATCGGCCCTCCTCATAGGGGAAGGTAAGTTCTAACAACCCTCCCCGGTGGTGGGGTTGGGATATAGCATCGTTCTACCCATACTAGAATCAATTTCTATCCGACATCGAGTGATTCCAGTCAATCCAGTCAACCCTAGGTAAACGATCAGAAAGGGCCATGTTGATAAGTAAGAAAAGAAATTTTGAATCCCCAATGATAGATTATGCTTCGTACTGACTGGAAAAGCATATGAAATACCAAAAACCGATGGTGGCCCTTTCTCTAGATGACCAAATTGAGATTTTGACAACCGCCATTTGGACTTTATATGCTTCCAGGTCTGCAACTGAGGTGAACAGCCAAATAAATACGTGAACATCCAAACGAATGCACACACATTGCTATACATTTATAAGTGGAGAAATGGAAATTTGGTTGAGAACAAAAATGGAAATAAAATTGGTTTTTTAAAATTGTTTTAGGTATTAATGGCTGAAATAGGAAAAAAAATGATTAGAGATAACTTTTTTATAATTTTGTAAATGTTATTAAGTGGAAATAAAAATGGTTTTAGATAAATTTTTCTACCTTAATTGTTATATGTGTTTAAATAACTACATTATATTCAATAAAAGCTAAGTTACTTGCTTAAAAAAATGAATGTTAAAGGAAAAATTACTTGTATTAATCTTAATTTTTTCATAAAATATTTTATTTTCTATTTAAATAGTTTAATAATTTTTTTGATATTTTATTCTATGATTTTTAAAAGATAATATTTTTAATTATTGGTACAATAGTAGAAATTTTTTTGGCAAATGGATGACTTGTATTATTATATTTTTAAAGGTTTGTTTTTTTTTTAAAATATTGTTTAGGAGACAAAGTGATAGATGGTATGAGCATGGAACTTACAAAATTAAAAAAAATAAAATTTATTTAAATATATATATATATATATATATATATATATATATATATATATATAATATATATATATATAAATATATATATATATTTTCACTATATATTTTCTTTTAAAAGACTTTGTATTGAAAGCAAATCCTTAAATCTTATGAGTACTAAATCAAGAATAATAATTTTGAAGTTTAAAAAGGAAATATCTAAAGTAAAATATCATATTTAAGATAGCATAATAAGTTCCTCAACAACTATATTAGGTTTACCATCATGAAAAACATTATTAATCTTCCCGTCTTCAAACAATAAAGGAAAATTAGTGCTTAGGAGGAAAAAAAGTAGTGCTTAGGACAGGGTCATCGTCTTATTTATTTCCACATGCAGTCCAATAAGAACCATAATAACTTGTTTGATAACTTATATGCATCACTATTGTGAATTCTTTTAACATTATTAAAGCTCAATTATCTACATTTTTCAACACACACACACACACACACGAACAATGAAATTAAAGCCATGTTTTTGTGCCACAATGGACCCTTCATGCACTCAAGTACCAACCTTCACTCACCACCACCTTGCTAATTCTTTTTTCTAATGCTAACAAAGTTCTACCTAATTGTTGGTCCTTGATCCTATGCCTAATTTAAATGAATAAAATAGTTTCAAACATATATAACATCCTTCAAATGAAGAGGGACTTTGACTTCCCTAGCTAGTACCATCAAAGAAAACTCAAATCTCCCTAGCTAGTACCATCAAAGAAAACTCAAATCTCCCTAGCTAGTACCATCAAAGAAAACTTAAATCTCCCTAGCAAGTACCATTAAATAAAACTCAAATCTTTAAACGTACTAATATCAGGTGGATATTTACTCTTTCCATTCTTTTATTTTGCAAGTTGTTTACTATCATCATAAATACGATTTATATTATAAAACATCTCTAATGAAGGGAAAGACTTATCTAGAAATAAGATTGTATTTATAATAATCCACGTTTCTCATGACACTACACATGGAAGAGATCTAACATTTTCTAAAAAAAGGCCTTCCATACACTACTTGAAGAATTCAAGGAAGGAATGGCCATCCTATTTTCCAAGCATTCTCCTATACGAAAATCCCTTTGCACTTCTTTTGAAAAAGGACATTCCCTCAATGAATATTTAATACGTTCACCATCAATCGTAAACAACATAGGAGACAATAAATTTTCATGTTATTTGTAGCTAACCCATAATATACTATAAAATTTAAGAGACAAAATTAATCTAATAATGTAGAGACAGGTATGGAAACACCATAATTAACACATACATTCATGGATAAATTGTGTTTTAAGGGGAAGTGACATCATAAACTCAAGCCCATATACTATAGTCCCTTTACTGTTTTGAAGCAGGTTGGTTTGAATGCATGTCATTTAGATTTTCTTTGCTAGCTTTTCCTCCACAATGTGGTTAATGTTAATCATATCAAGCCCTACAAACCTCCTATTCTAGAAGAGGAAGTTCACATTTCCCACCCACCTGATAAAATTTTCGATTTTTAGCAGTTGTTGGAGGAAGACACACTACTAGACCTATAGCAGCAGACTATGATGTATCTTGTTGGACACCAAATCTAACTTCCTTCTTAGGACAAACGGTTGTCCCAGGTTTCTTTTGAACATAGCTTCTCACCCCTTATTGAGAAGGTGGGGTCAGTTTTGCTAAAACAATGAAGAATTGATGTGCCGCATCTGGAAATCATTTATAGCTAGTCTTAATTGTTAGTTGTAGGATAATAAAGGCATGGTTAATCTTGATCACTATGCATTTTTTATTTATGTTATTTCTTAGTTAAAGCTGACTTTGTCAAAACTAATCAGATCTCAACTTAAGTAAAACCTTATAAAATGCATTTGCTCATAAACTAAGATACTAATGTTTTGGGAATCAATATGTTTGTGCATTTTATGTTTGCAAGTTTTCGTATTCATCATTTGAGTGTTATGGCTTGTCAATCAGCCAACCATTTGATGAAGGAAGCCAGATCTAGTGGTCTAGTAGTTTGCAAATAGGAAAGAGGTTGATATCACCTCTAGAGCTCCCAAAATATGTAGTGATTTGGGTTGTGAGATCGAAGAGGATGAATCCGCATAATGGATTTTTATATGTCACGACTCTTCTCCAATTTATGCCTTATGATGTTTCCTTGCAACATCTCGTGCAATTTCTAGTTTTAATCCAAAGTGATTTTCGGTATTAAAATCATATTTTTTTGTATTAGTAAGGGATTTTTTTTTAATTCATGTTTGAAAAATAGATGGTTAGACAGAGTGGTTGTTATCTTTCCTACCTACAATAAAATTCCTACAGGGGAGGATGATTCTCTTAAAAATATACAAATATTTTTGAAGTTTTGGGTGTTATATGATTACAAGATGTTTGAAAAAAGTATACAAAATTAATGTAATGAAATTTTGTGAAAGTATGTAAAATTAATGTTAATGTAATTTTGTCACGTCTTTCAAAAAAATGAAATTAGGATATTTTTCCTAGAATAAATAAATAAAGTAAACCAGTGGATTCTTCAATTTTAAAGAGATATAAGAAATAATTTGTCTAACTATGTGACAACCCCACCCATTGTTATCATGGAAATGACATCATAAACACATTGTAACTATTGTTCAATGAATTGAAATCAAAATGGGGACTGAGTCAGGGACACAGATTCTAGAGCTAGGAAGTGAGTCACTTGTTTGGGATGTCATGGTTTCTTGTGCAAGGGAGAAATATGAAACACATGACAACCATTAAATACTGGTTGGTGCAAGAATTGAAGAAAAGAGCTCTTGAAATTAAATGAGTGGAAACAATAGGTATGAAGGCCCATGCTGCTTGGGAAGCAATCAAAAGAAAGAAAGGATAGGAATTTATGATGGGACGATGCGTTGCAAACCAGGAAGGACACATCAGTAAAGGGAAGTTGAGGAAGAAAATAAGAAAAAAGTTGATCATAGATGAGAAACAGAGGAAAAAAAGGGAGAGAAAAAAAGAGATAGAAAAAAGAGAGATCGAGATTGAGCTGAACAGGAGGAAAATAAGAGATAGAGTGTAAGGGATAAAAGTGCAAGAGTGCAACAAGAGATCTCCATAGGAAACACCGAAGAGAAGAGAAGAGAAGGGGATTGGCTCTTGATCCCTGTAGGCTGTGGGTTGAGCTACTATTCTCTAGAGCCTTGTAACAACTTGGGATCCCTAGAGGCTGTGGGTTGAGATAGAATCCTTGGACCCTTGTAACAGCTTGGGTCCTTGGAGGCTGTGGGTTGAGACATAAATTTCTAGAGCCCTGTGGTAGCTTAGGTCCTTGGAGGATGTGGGTTGGGATAAAATATCTTGATCCCTGTAACAGCTTGGATCCCTTGAGGCTGTGGTTTGAGATTGAAAACTCTAGAGCCCTGTAACAACTTAGGTAGAGGCCATCTTGAAGTAGAAGTTGAGAAAGACCAGAATGAAGACCAATGGTCAACGCCCGATAGCACAGTGGATTCTGGACTCCCTAAAAGGGGGTGAATACTGTGTGAGCACCTGGGGGTGAGGTTGGGAACCTCTGGACTCCTTATTGTAGTGAGTGGGATTGAGGAAGGAAGTCCTCTTGAGTCCCAAAATCAGTGGAAGATTGGTGTGTTAGTCCTTGAAGCAAGCACTCCCCACAAACTCTGGAATTTGGCTTGGGGTTGATAGTTGTAAGTAAGTGTGGCTACAACTGTTTATGGTTGGGTGGAGATTCCTTGTTCCAGAATCAGTTTCCCTGCATATTCCAAGATAAGTAAATCTCTATTATGTTGAATGCATGATGAATGATGTTATTGTGTTATGGATAATGGTTTGAACTTAGGGATTACAATGTGCTGATGAAACTTGTATATGTGTTACATTCCTTGTGGGATGTGTTAAGTGATTTGTATCCATGTATGTGTATGAATTGAATATACGCATGAACACGCAACAACTACTAACAACAAACATAAAATATATGTCTAACAAATGATAACTACATACATGAAATATTTGACACATAAAAACATAATAATCACATGTTAACTAAGACCAAGTCATAATATAACATTGATCCATGAAATTTTGGATTAACACTTAAAGAATAATGGGTTCTGAGACCCTTTTATTAATATAAGATTACATAAGAGACCTTCTACATAACAGGGTATTTATTTGCTTTTGAGTCATTTGTGGTCATGTTACAAGTTGTCGTGTTGCTCGATGAGCACGAGCTTAATGTTGAAGGGAGATTTTCCTTCGTATCAGTTGAGCCACCAAATTTACTTGAATGTCCTTCAACCTTTAAATTTTAGTAGGATGTATATCTATTGTTGGCATCATAAAGTGACGATCGAGGCAATTGATGGCTCTACATATCAACATGGAGTTGTTTGCAGGACTAACACAAGGTTTGGCATTGTAGGCTTGCTGCAGGAGAGGTTGGAGCCTCTCCGGAGTCTACGCCAAGTTCGTGGTAGGTAATCCACATGGGAGAACCTATGACTCCCATGGTGGCATTCCCTCCCTGTGGGATGGGGAGATTTGCAGGCCAGGAAATCACTAGAGAAAAAATCACTCAATATTGCGAGGGATAACATCGTCAATCACCCTAGGAAACCAAGAGTATCACCGTGAAAAGCTATAGATGGCAAGGCTAGTTCATAGAAGTCTTAACAATGGTAGAACTTGTATCCAGAAGGGATGTCAAGTTCTCCATATAAGGTATCTCTCAATGCAGAGTTAGAAGCCTTCGATTGAGTCATGGTTGGAAAGACTAGGTAGGTCTTGTTGTGGCTCAGAGGAAGGAGGCCTTGAACTTATATAAGAAGTGGGCTAAACTTATCCTTAGAATAGTCAAAACCCTAGTCAAAGGGGATATCCAATTTGTGGAGAAATATTCCCTTTAAGAGATTGGTCATAATGACATGGTAGAAGGTCATAGAGTGGGAAGTCAAAAGGTGATTTAAATAAAGGTTCAGGGACATAACGGTAGAAGAGCACCGGGGTTCTGTCAAGAGACGGTGACAAATTTATTTTTGTTACTGGGATTATTAGGCGAAGGAAGTATACCATAAAGGGCCACCTAAGAAGCCTGAAAGGTTGGAACCCTAGGAAGCTGCAAAAAAGACTCTTTATTGGGTTCTGTGTTTGAGGGTCTGATCATTAAATTGGGACCCAATATGAATCGATATTGCCACAAGTTTTTTCCCTTCACTTGGAGACAAGATTGGCACAAAGTCTTGAGGACACGTGGCCAACCGTTGGGCGTATCAGGTGCCCCAACAAGCCACTTATGGATGACACATGAAACCTTTTGAGGATGGCATGGGGCATGTTCAATGTTAGAGTGACGTCACTCAGGAAATGGTCAGACCCCGAAGGTCAGAAATCTCATAAGACGAAATGTCCTGGGGAAAATCCCAGACTATCAAGTAACAAAATGGGGCTTTACGAAAGCCCTCTGTTCCTAGGGCCGTTACCTAAAAGTAATCAAATGGAGGTACTAGGTCAGTGGGGCCATGAGGACCCATGACAAATGGCATGAAGATATGACTTGGTCATTAGCAGGGAAGTTGGCAAACGTTAACTGATAGGTTAGGTTTTTTGGGGGGGGGGGCGCTCTCAACTCGAAAACTCGAAGCATCATGAGGGTCCCAAATACATGACATGTCAACTAGGTGTATCATTTCCAGGGGGAAGCTGAGCGTTGGAGTCAGGTGTTGAGATTTTCTGGAGCCATGCACTATATATATATATATATATATAGAGAGAGAGAGAGAGAGAGAGAGAGAGAGAATGTAATATATAATCAAGGGAACAAAAGTATGCATAAAAATATTTTACCCCATTCCTCCAAGTTAAAATGATGGGGTCGGGTATGTCACATAGTGGTATTAGAGCACCCGAGTTCAATACTTGGACTAAATGGGCTTCGTCATGAGCATGTGAGGAAGTTTGTTACATAATACTAAGTCAGTTTGGACTGTGCTTACTGATTTCTTACTAAAGTTACGCTAGGATAAGTTAGCTCATGGTTAATAGCCCTATGAGAGTAGGAATTATGAGTGTGGATATGTTTTTTCATTAGTTATGTACCAATTGTATGATTGAATGACTGTTGCATATGATTTATAAATGGCTTATACATTGAAATGGTTTTTTTTATTCACAAGAACCCCATGATACTCCAAGAATGTAAACTCATGATCCTGATTTATATTTAAAATGTTGTTTTAAAATGTCTAACAATGTGTGTGACTGACAACATGTCATGACCAACATAACATAGAAAATACCAGTGATGAGAAACGTGATGGTTGAATATAGTTCTGATCAGTCCCAACATGGAAGTGATGGAGTCAAAATAAATGGTGAAGAAAGATCAATTGGGCAAGGGAGAGGAAATCAATCCCCGGATTGGATGGACACTTTAAGAAGCCTTCACGATGAGAGGAGAAGCTTTAAGGATGATAATGAGACGCTGGTAAGAGCCCAAGGGAGGCAGGTTGAGACTAATGTGGTCATCCTACAAAGTCTCTCAGACTAGAAAATGCAAAGGAAATCTAAAATGAGGGCCAGTAGTAGAGAGAGGATAAAACCTCGAGATTCAGAAGAAAATACCAATGGAGAAGATGGGAGCAGATCCTAAAAGAGGCCCAGGAAAGGTAGTGAGGACATTGTGCCAAGGGGAGAACCTTTAAGTACGCCAAAGGGAAGGGATAGAATGCAGGTACCTCACTCTAGTAACCCATCTATCTCTACCATCCGAAGATGTCACCATTGTTGCTTAGGGAGCAAGGAGAGGGAGTCTATGGTTGAAGAATTTTAAAAGGAAAATCCACCCACATTCGATGGGGATGTGAAGAAGGCATAGGACGTGAAATAATTTCTTCTAGGGATGAAGAAGTTATTTAGAATACACAACTACTATGATAATATGAAAGCCAAATTTGCCTCTTACAATTTAAAAGGAAAAACTGATATCTGGTGGGAGGACCTAAATAATACTAAACCCATCATAGAGAAGGAGCTAAAATGGGAAGAGTTTGAGAATATTTTCAGGGAATAATACATGTCTAAATGATACTACAACAATAAGGAAAAATAATTTTATGAACTCAGAATAGGACATATGACTAGTGATGACATGTCACCAAATTTGTGGGGTTATTGAGATATGTACCATATATCAAGGATGATAAGGTAAAAATTGTTAGGTCCCTATAATACTAGTGATTCTCCCATTACTATTGTCATTGTAGTCTTTATTGTTATTGTTGTGCCCCTATTGCCCCCATATTGTTATTATTGTGCCCCATAGAAGCCCAATATTGTTATTGTTGTGCCCTTATCTTATTATTGTTATGTCGGCTTTGATTATATTGTGACCACTTAGAGTCCTATATATAGAAAGGAGGGTTTTTCATTTGTATCATCCAAGAATTGTTCATTTGTGTAATGTGAAGGAGGTTTCCCCCTCGAAGTGGCTGATTTTGAAGTCGTTGATCTATCTTTTCTATCTTTTTGTGAGTTGGTTTCTTAACATTTGGTATCAGAGGGTTGGATTCTAGGGTTTCACTGCTCCAAACAAGTCATCGTGGAATTTTTGCTATAACTTTTTCTCTAAGAATTTTCAGAAGCTAAAACAAAAACCCATTTGAGCCAAAATCGTTCTAAACCTCGGATCCAAATTTAAGATCTTGTATATCTATATTTTTGGAGATATGATCCGAGGAATTTAGGGTTTGTGCAAATTCCCGAATTACATTTCAAACAGGTGACCTTGGGAAAATCGTCATAACTTTCTCTCTGAGCATTAGATTGAAATTTCGTAAGGCATTACAAAAAGAGTACAGACTTTAGTTTTCTTTATATATTTTTCAGATCTGAAGGTCGAAAAGGTGGCACGTGGCACGCCGTACAAGTTATCTCTATTGAAAAATTATATAATTAGGTCATCTTGGGAGATTAGGTATAACTCTTTATTGGAGAATCCAATTTTGATCTGACTCATGTCATTGGAAAGAGGAATCAGAGGGCTACCACAGGAAACAATTTTAGACCTTGGAGATACGCAATTACAAAGATACTACAGAATCAATATCAAGCTTCCACAAAGCGAAAAAAGGTGTGTAGTCTTTTTAAAATTTTGCATAATTTTGAGTTGAAAAATTAGTTTGAAGTTCAAAGGGCATATTGATGCATAATTATCATTAATTGATGCCCCCAAGAAAGAAAATGGAAACACCTAGTAAGAAACCTGAAAGCTCTATCATGAATCAAGAAGAAGAAGAAGAAATGCAACATGATATATCAAAATTACAAGACCAAGTGCAAGAAATTTCACTCTCACAAAAGGTAACAGAGGCTAACATTGATGGTTTAAAGAAAGGCGTGGAAGCTAAGATAAATGGCGTGGAAGCTAAGATGAATGGTGTGGAATTTAAGATGGATGGTGTGGAAGCTAAGATGGATGGCATGGATGCTAAGATAGATGGTATAGAAGAAAAATTGAAAGGCAACATGGAAGATTTGAAGATAGATTTGACTAAGTTGCTACAAGAAATGCTTACTAATGGTGAAAGGGTAGTATATGAAACTCATGATGAGAAAAAAAAATGTTAATCATGATTTCATAGACTCTAAAGTTGGATTGAAGACCCACCATGTTCCAAAGATCAATATGAGGAAGTTTGATGGCAACAATCCCGTAACATGGATACTACAATTGGAGCAATATTTTGATCTCCATAATGTGAAAAACTCACAAAAGGTATGCATTGCAAATTTATATTTGTAACCAAACCAGTTTGTATAGTATTGATGGATTTGATCTCGTAAACAAATTGTCACTTGGGTAATTTTTACGAAAGAAATGATAGCACATTATGAGGATACAAAAAGCAACACTTTTTTAGCCAATTGATAAACCTCAAACAAAAGTGTTCAATGATGGAGCACATTGAGGACTTCTAAAAATTGAATATAAGGGTAAAAGATATTCCAGAGGAGCATAGGATTGATGTCTTCATAGGGGCTTTAAAGGATAACTTCCAACATGAGGTTCACCTTTGGGAACCTGACTCATTGGAGAAGGCATTCAGGTTGGCAAGAAAAATGGGGAGAAAAATTATGGCAACAAGGAAGCCTACCACTCACAACTATAAGGATGGGAGTGTTGTTTCCCCTAGTCTTCTACAACCTACAAGGTTTACACCCTAACAATTGGAAGAAAAAAGAGAAAAAGGGCTTTGTTACAGTTGTGATAACAAATACACTAAAGTTCATAAGTGCGCTGAGAAGACATTATTTTACATAGATTGTGAAGAGGAGGAAGAAAAGGAATAAGAAACGTCAAAAGAAGAGGATATACACCAGGAAAAAACCCTAGAGAAAGAAGAAATGAATCCAACCATATCTTGTAATTCATTGGTCAGAATTACCACTCCTCAAACTATCAAGATAGAATGACATATTAAGAAGAAAAAGGTAATAGTGTTGATTGATTTGGGTAGTACCCATAATTTTATTCATTGTAAGATAGCCAAGGAATTAAATTGCTTCCTATATCCAACACTAGAGTGTCAAGTGATGGTTGCAAGTGGAGGAACCATAAATTTCTTTGGAAAGTGCCATAATATCAAGCTATCCATGAGAGAATATGTATTGAATAGCCCAATTCTTTCCATTCCAATAGGTGGTGCTGATGTCGTACTAGGAGTCCAATGGCTACAATACTTGGGTACAATATCTTTTAATTTTCAAGAACTTTTCATGAAAATTTATGCGAAGGAAAGAAAGTTGAGTTAAGAGGTATCACAGGGAAACCAAGAAAGATAATCAGCTCTAATTGAATGAAAAATCTTCTAAAGAAAAAACAACGAGGCGTAATTGCACAATTATGTTCGATAGAGGTTCCCACATTGAAATCATCTATTTCTCCATATCTCCAAAAATTCTTGGACAGTCATTCCAAGGTATTTGAGACTCCCAAAGGTCTCCCACCTATTTGTGATCGTGATCATGCTATTCATTTGATTCTAGGAAGTGTTCTCCAAACATCAGGCCTTATAGATATCCTTATGCCCAAAAGAGTGAAATTGAATGTATGGTTGCATAAATGCTAGAGGCTGGTATAATTCAACCTAGTCAAGGTTCATTCTTTGCTCCAGTAGTATTGGTTCACAAGAACGATGGATCATGGCGCATGTGTCTGGATTATAGGAAGCACAACAAGCTCACTATTAAAGATAAATTTCCCATTCCTGCCATTGATGAACTATTGGATGAATTGCATGGATCAATTTACTTCACCAAGTTGGATCTTTGTTCAGGATATCATCAAATCACAATGAAGATTGAAGACATTCCGAAAACAACATTTAGAACTCATGAGGGTCATTATGAGTTTTCGGTCATGCCTTTTGGCCTTACCAATGCACCTTCTACATTTCAAGGTTTGATGAATTCCATTTTCAAACCCTTCCTTAGAAAACTTGTGTTAATATTTTTTGATGATATACTAATCTATAGCAAGTCTTGGAAGGATCATATTCAACATGTTGACAGGGTGCTCAAACTATTGGAGGAGAAACACTTATATGCGAAAATCTCCAAATGTTTCTTTGGATTACAAGAGGTGGAATATCTAGGTCATATTGTATCTCATGAAGGTGTTAAGGTAGACCCTGGCAAAATTAAAGGTATTAAGGAATGGAAAATCCCCACATCCATAAAGCATCTGCGAGGATTTCTCAAGTTGACAGGGTATTATCGCAAGTTTGTTAAGAATTATGGGAGAATAGCAGCACCTCTAACAACATTATTGAAGAAAGATGCATTTTTATGGACTCTGGAAGAAACGACGGCCTTTGAACATCTTAAAGAGGCAATGTGCCAAGCACCGGTCTTAGCTATGTTAGACTTTACAAAAAACTTTATTGTGGAATGTGATGCCTTAGGAAATGGAATTGGTGCTTTTTTAATGCAAGAAGAAACACCCGTTGCTTTTGAAAGTCGTCTAATCAAAGTAAAGTATTTGCATAAAGCTATTTATGAGAAGGAAATGTTGGCAATACTACATGCACTTAAGAAATGGAAACCCTACCTAATGGGAAGACACTTCAAGGTAAAAACGAATCATGATAGTCTTAAATACTTTTTAGAACAAAGATTATCTTCAGAAGAGCAGAAAAAATGGGTCACAAAGATATTGGGTTATGACTTTGAAATCATCTACAAAAAGGGAAGCAAAATGTTGTGGCAGATGCACTCTCAATAAAGGATGAGGATGTGGAAGCATTTCTTTGTGCCATTTCTATTATCCAACCAGATTGGATAAACGAAGCAAAGGATGAATGGAAGAATGATGAAGAAGTGTGGGAACTCATTCAAAAGTTTTAACAAGATCCCAATACATCTGATACATTTAGTTGGAAAAATAATTCGTTATGGTACAAAGATCGCTTATACCTATGTCATAATTCCCAACTCAAACGAAAGATTCTTATGGAATAGAACGCCTCTCCCTTAGGAGGGCACTTGGGATTTTTAAAATCTTACCACAAGGTTAAGAAGGAATTTTTTTGGGATGGCCTTAAATCTAATATTCAAAATTTTATGGCGGAATGTTTGGTTTACCAACAAAATAAATTTGAAACAATTAAGACCCCAGGTCTATTACAACCTTTATCCATTCCAAGTCAATGTTGGGAGGAGGTTTCAATGGATTTTATCACAAGTTTACCCAAGTCCAAAGGAAAGAGTTTCATCACAGTGGTAGTTGACAGACTTACCAAGTATGCACACTTATGCATTATCTCATCCATTTAAAGCCAGTACAATTTCTACTACATTTATGGAAACAATTCAAAAGCTACATGGAAACCCAAAGATTATTGTAAGCAACAGAGATCCCATTTTCACTGGAAATTTTTGGACAATTATTTTCTTGACTTGGTACTTAGTTAGTTCATAGCTCATCTTGTCATCCTCAATCTAATGGGAAAACTGAGATAGTAAACAAATGTTTGGAAGGATATCCTCGTTGCTTTGTATCTGATAAACAGACACAATCAGTCAAATGGTTGACCCTAGTTGAATGGTGGTATAACACTTCCTTCCATACTGCAACAAAAATGACCCCATTTATGGAACTTTATGGATATCACCCACCGTCCATCACATCATATTTAAGAGAAAATTCTAAGGTTCCAATAGTGGAAGATCACATCGAGCATCAACAACAAGTTCTCCAACTCTTAAAGGATAACCTAACTTTGGCACATAATAGAATGAAACAATAGGCATATCAACATCGCAACGAAAGAAGATTTGATGTAGATGACTAGGTATTTCTACAACTACAACCATATAAACAAATGTCCATCAAGCAAGCTAAGAAGGATAATAAATTATCACCAAAGTATTATGGTCCGTACAAGGTGTTGCAAAAGATTGGTACTATGGCATACAAATTGGAGCTTCCCGAGTGCACCCAATTTTCCATGTTTCATGCTTAAAGAAGGTTATTGGTGACAAGCTTCTAGTTCAAACAATATTACCAGAACTTGATGAGGAAGGAAAAATCATATTGGAACCTAAAGCAGTCATAGAAACAAGAAATCGACAGCTATGAAATCGATCAATTTTAGAGTATCTCGTCAAGTGGAAGAACTTACCCACTGAAGATTCCACATGGGAGGATGAGAATTTTATACAGAAGCATCCAGAACTACTAAAGCGTTGAGGAAAACACTTTTTTGAAGGAGACAAGCATTTTAGGTCCCTATAATACTAGTGATTCCCCCATTACTATTTTCATTGTAGTCGTTATTGTTATTTTTATGCCCCTATTGTCACCATATTGTTATTATTGTGCCCCATAGAAGCCCACTATTATTATTGTTGTTCCCTTATATTATTATTGTTATGTTAGATTTGATTATATTCTGACCCCTTAGACTCCTTTATATAGAAAGGAGGTTTTTTCATTTGTATCATCCAAGAATTGTTCATTTGTGTAATGTAAAGGAGGTTTCCACCTCGAAGAGGTTGATTTTGAAGTCGTTGATCTATCTTTTCTATCTTTTTGTGAGTTGGTTTCTTAAAAAAAATTAGAGTTTCATCAGTGGGTTTCCTATGGTATTCAGAGATAAGATTGAATTTTAAAACCCCAGACTCTAAAGGATGCGATTAAGAAGCTAGAGCATTGCTATGAGCAAGCAAGGTGTAAGCATGAGACTAAGAGTAACTGGGTAGCCAGAAGCACCACCAGGTGAAATGTGAGTTGGTCCAGGAAGAACCCAAAAGGAAAAGAGAGGAAACATCCAGCTCAGACAAGACAGTCTCAACATAAGGATAACAATGACATTAAGGGGAATGTACAACAATCAGCATTGACACAACCCAAGATCGAAGGCCGCGAACCACTCAAGTGTTGGACTTGTGGTGGGAACCAAAGGAGAATGGATTTTACTCAACAACAAGAGGTTGGACCCAAAATCTATAGTGCTCAAGAGGCGAGCATGGTGGGCGAAGTAGCCCAGAGTATGCCAAGGGTTTATGCAGCAGTGGAAATCCACCAAGTAGATCACCAGGATTCCATCATTGAGATGGAAGGCAAGCTACAAGAGAAATTTGTTTCTATTTTAATTAATCTAGTTTCTAATTATATCCCTGTCAGCCCAGAGCTTGTTGAAAAGTACAAATTGGACAAGGAACTGCACCAAGAACCATGGTTGGTTCAATTGGCAATAGGGACAACGGGAAGGATCATCCAATGGGTGAAGTCATGTGCATTGGAACTTAGTGGCATGACCACAACAACTCATCTAAATGTGATGCCATTAAGTGGGTATGGAATGTTGCTGGGCATGGACTGGAAGTATGCACACTAGACCAATGTGGATTGCTATGGAAGACAAGTGGAATGCTTAGATGAGAAAGGGATGAAGAGGGTATTGCAAGGCAAGAAAAATACCATATTAGTAAGGCTTATCACTACCTGAAAACGAATCATAGTTGCAGGAAGGGATGTACGTTATTCGCAGTATAAGTTTCCAGAAATGAGGGAGCCGATAGAGCAATAGGGAATGAGGAAGTTGAGTTGCTTTGAAGGTACCCCATCTTGTGATAGTATGCAGATGTCTTTCTAGTAGAGGTTCCTGGATTCCCCCCTCACAGAGAGATAATTTCTCTATCAATTTGATACCTGAAGCAAAACCAACATCTAAGGCCCCATATAGAATGAGCACCCCTGAGTTGGTTGAGCTGAAATTGTAGCTGAAAGAAACACTGGACAAAGGGTAAATAAGGACAAGTGTGTATCCTTGGGGAGCACCAATATTTTTTATGACAAAGAAAGACAGAACCCTATGACTATGCATTGATTATAAACAATTAAACAAGGTAACCATTAAGAAAAAGTACCCATTACCAAGGATTGATGATCTCTTTGACCAGTTCAGGGGAGAAACAATCTTCTCCAAAATTGACCTGAGGTCAGGCTACCGTCAAGTGATAATCAAGGAGGAGTACATTCATAAGATTTCTTTTAGAACAAGATATGGGCACTACAAATTCGTAGTGGTACCATTCGGGCTTGCTAATTCTCCTGCCACATTCATGTGCTTGATGAACGGGGTGTTATGACTGTACTTGGACAAGTTTGTCATTGTATTTGTGGATGACATATTGGTCTATTAAAAATGGAAGGATAGCATGAACAACATCTAGCGGTTGTGTTACAATTGTTGAGAGAACAAAATCTATATGAAAATATTGAGAAGTGTGACTTCTTCTAGACATAGATACACTACTTAAGGTACATTGTATCTAAGGAAAGCATATCGGTTGATTCAGATAAGGTTAAAGCCATAAAGGAGTGGAAAAATCCAAAGAATGTAGATGAGATTAGATCATTCATGGGATTGGTAGGATATTATAGGAGATTTATTTGAAATTTATCCAAAATAGGGAATCCCATTACAACCTTGTAGAAAAAGGGAATATATTTGAGTGGACTGCATGATGTGCAAATAACTTCGTAGTTAAAGCAATTTCTCACCAGTGGTAAGAATTGCAGATCCTGACAAGGATTTCAAAGTATGTACTGATACTTGCAAGGAGGGACTTGGTGAAGTCTTAATGCAGGAGGGACAAGTTGTGTGATATGAGTCCATAAAATTAAGTAAACATGAGGAGAATTACGTGAAACATGACCTGGAATTGGTTGCTATTATTCATGCTTTGAAAATGTGGAGGCACTACCTCCTTGGTCATAAGTTCACACTCATGAAAAATCATAGTGGGCTCAAATACTTGTTTGGACAAACAAAGTTGAATGCTAGGCAAGCCAAATGGTTGGTCACGCTCAACGCATTTGACTTCGAGATTAAGTATATAAAGGGCAAGGAAAAAAAGGTTACTGATGCCTTGAGATGAAGGATCCAAGTGAACCATTTGGAAATTGTAAGCTCATATGTGACAAATCTAGATGAAAAGATACAAAATGTTGGACAATAGGATGAAGCATACCAGAAAGTAAAGGAGAGGCTGGGACGAGGTGGTGAGGATGGAAAATACCACCTCACTGAGGATGGCTTAGTATGATTTAAAGGTAGAATCTATGTCCCTAACAGTGATGAAATAAAAGGTCTGATAATGAGATAATTCCACACTAATCCCTACTCAGGACACCCAGGATATCAAATGACCCTTATATCCAACAAAAGATGCTACCATTGGAAATTTTGAAAAAAGTAGTAAAATTCATGGAAAAATGCATGGAATTATAGCAAGTGAAGGTCGAATGCAACCATCTGACAAGATTACTACAACTTATCCCTATTCCATAATGGAAGTGGGAGGTAATCTCTATGGATTTCATCACGATACTACCTAAAACAACGAAGCAACACGATGCAATCATGGTATAGTGGACAAGATTAGCAAGGTAGCTCATTTCATGGAGGTCAAATCCACTCATTTTGCTAGTGAAATAACACAAATTTTCATAAGAGAGATTGTGAAGCTGCATGGCATACCCAAAAATATCATGTCCTATAGAGATGCTAGATTTATTTCCAATTTTTGGAAGGAACAATTCACAGGCTTGGGGACAAAATTAACATTCATCCACAAAAAAATAGGAAAAAAGAGAGGACCAACCAGATCCTTGAGGACATGCTAAGGATGTGTGTGATGCATCAGCCTAGGAGACAGAAAGAGTATCTTCCACTTGTGGAATTTGAATACAGCAATGGACACCAAGAATCCATAAGGATGAGACCCTTTGAAGCATTATATGGTAGGAAATGCAATACTCCTATTAGCTGGGGTGATCCAATTAACAAAGTTCATTTAGGACGTGATATGATTAATGATAAGGAACAAGAAGTTCAGATCATAAGGAAAAATCTTATAGTTGCATAGGATATACAAAAGAGCTATGAAAATAAGCATAGGATCCACAAGGACTTCCAAGTCAGGTAACATACTTATCTGAGGGTTAATCCCAAAAGGAGTTCCATAAGGAAGGGGACATGTGCCAATATGGCACCATGATACTGTGGGCCATTTGAAATACTTGAAAGGATAGGACCAGTAGTATATAGAGTGACCTTACCTACCTCAGTTAGAGTTCACAATGTTTTTCATGTTTATTTACTTAAAACGTATGTACAAGATTCTAATAATGTGATTGATTGGTTTGTGCTATAGGTGGAACTAGACGGAGAGTTCCATCCAAAGCCAATGTGCCTTTTGGACTAGAGAAGTCTCATGCTCTAGAAACGAGCTATAGAGCAAGTTAAGGTGTAATGGAAGCACTTTGGGCTAGAGGCCACATGGGAAATGGATGATGCCATGAAATCTAGTTATCATTTCTTGTTTGATGATTAAAACAAGTATATATAGTTGTAAATACTATATAGATATGTGTGTATAAACCTCCACAAAAAAATATGTGTTGCATCTTGATTCTATGATTTTATATGGAAAATTGAACACTGAGGACGACGTTCCCTCAAGGGGGAGGGATTTTCCCCTGCCCGAGGTTATCATGAAAATGGCATCGTTAACACATTGTAAATAGTGTACGAAAAATTGAAATAAAAATAGGGACTGAGTTAGAGGACACAAATCCTAGAGTTGGGAAGGGACTTACTTGTTTGAGATGTCATGGTTTCTTGTGCAAGGGAGAAACCTGAAATGTAGGAAAACCATTAAAGAATCGCTAGTGCAGGAATTCTAGAAGCAATCACAAGAAAGAAAGGACAAGAATTTATGAAGGGATGACATGCTACAATCTAGAAAGGAAACAACAGCAAAGGGCAGTTGAGGAAGAAACCCAGAAAAAGGCTAAGCACGAAAGAGAAACAAAGAAAAAAGGGAGAGAAAAAAAGAGAGATTAGGATTGAGGTGAACAGGAGGAGAAGAAGAGATAAAGTGGAGGGGAAGAAGGGAAAGAGTGAAACACAATCTCTTTGTAGGCAACACCGAAGAGAAGAGAAGAGAAGAGAAGGGGATTGGCTCTTGATCTCTAGAGGTTGTGGGTTAAATTGCTAGCCTCTGGATCCTTGTAACAATTTGGGGTTCTCAGAGACTGTGGATTGAGATAGAATCCCTGGAGCCTTGTAATAGCTTAGGTCCCTGGAGGTTGTGTTTTGAGACAGAGGTAACTAGAGCCATATAACAACGTGGGTCCTTGGAGGCTGTGGTTTGGGAAAGAATCTTTGGAGCCCTATAATAGCTTGGATCCCCTGGAGACTATAGGTTGAGATAGAAAACTCTGGAGCCTTCTAATGACTTAGGTAAAGACCATCCTAAAGTAGAAGATGAGGAAGACCAAAATGAATACCAATGGTTGATTCTTAGATGGCATAGTGGATTTTGGACTCCCTATAAAGGGGTGAACCACTGTGTGGGCATCTGGGGGTGAGGTTGGGTACCTTTGGACTCCTAGTGTCAACCAAGTAAGAAGCTACTAGTTTGTGGGATTGAGGAAGGAAGTCTATGCCAAGTCCATGGTAGGTAATCCATGCAAGAGTGGCTATGCCTTCCATGGTGGCATTCCCTCCCCGTTGGATGGGAAGAATTGTGGGCTAGGAACTCAATGGAGAACCAATCACTCAAGCTTGAGAGGGATATCATCATAAATCGCCCTAGGAAATAAGGAGTATGAATGTAAACCCATAAAATGAATCTGGAGGTCTACCAGACTCCTGAGGAAAAGCTATAGCTAACAATGCTAGTTTGGAGAAGTTTGAAAAATGGTAGAGCTTATAGTTGGGAGGGCTATCAAGTTCTCCATATAAGGCATCTTTCAATGCATATTTGGAAGCCTCCGACTGAGTTATGGTGGGAAAGAGTAGGAAGGTCTTGTTGCAAATCAAAGGAAGGAGGCCCTGAATTTATAGAAGAAACAAGCTAACCTTATCCTCAAAACGGTCAAAACCCTAGTCAAAGGGGATTTCTGATTGGTGGAGCGATATTCTCTTCACGAGATCGGTCAGAACGACAAGGCATAAGGTCATAGAGTGGGAAACTAAAAGGTTATTAAATAAAGATCCAAGGACTTAATGACCGAAGAGTGCCGAGGTTCTGTCAAGAGACGATGACAAGAGTTTTTCCTTTACCAAGACCATTAGGTGAGGGAAGGCTACTATAAAGGGGCACCCCAGAAGCCCAAAAGGTGGAAACCTCGAAAGCTGCGCAAAAATATTTATTAGGTTCCGAGTTCGAGGGTCTGATCATTAAATGGGGAACCAATATGAATCCAAAATGCCAAAGGATTTGTCCCTTCGTGTGGAGACAACATTGACATAAAGTTTTGAGGACATGTGGCGAGCAGTTGGGCATTTTGGGTGCCCTAGAAATCCACTTATGGATGACACGTGAAACCTTCTCGTGATGGTAGGGTGCATGGTTGACATCAAAGTGACATCAGTTGGGAAATGGTTAGACCTTGGAAGTAGGATATCCCTAAGTATGAAATGTCTCCGGGAAAATCCCTGACTGCCAATTGACAGAACGAGGGTTCACAAAACTCCTATGTTCCTAGGGTTATTACTCAAAAGCAATTAGATGGAGGTACATGGGCGATGGGGCCATGAGGACCCACGACAAATGGCATGAAGAGATGATAAGGTCGTTAGCAGGGAAGTTGGCGGACTGTCAGCCGATAGGTCACGTTCCAAGAGGGCTCAACTCGGAAACTCGAAGCATTGTGAGTGTCCCAGAGATGTGACACACCAGCTGGGCATATCATTTTCCAGGGGCAGTAAAGCGTTGGGATTCGGGACATCGAGAGGTCCGGAGTGTATATATATATATATATATATTTATATATATAATCAAGGGAATAGAAGTGCACATAAAAGTATTTTACCCCATTCATCCAAGGTAAAATGAAGGGGGTCAAGTACATCACATACTATTCTAAGTTTTGGGGTTTTTTAGTAGGAATCCATTCATTTAATGGTCCTTAAGATTGTGAATATTTGATTGTTTAAAATACATTTTTGACTTCATAAATGAACCCAACACACTGAAAAAATCCTAGAGCAAATGGATTATGTAGATTATACAACTCAAACTTGTAATTTTAACAAATATCTGTCACATTTTGATAAAATTAGCCAAAAAAATCTACTACAAAATTCTAAAACATAAAATAATTAAATTATTGCTAAAAAAAAAAAAAAAAAAAAAAAAAAAAAAAAAAACTATATAAAAAACACTTAAAATTAATTTATTTTTACTTAAAATAACCTTAAAGTTGGATAATGAATTAATTATTTACATTATTAATTTATTATTGTCCAGTATGTTATTAAGAACTTTAAATTAAATAAAATTGTGATGTCCATTATATCAAAGATATTTCCTTCCAACACAATACCTTTTTGTTGTTGTTTCAAAATATATTGGCGTTTTCATGACATTTTTTTGGTTAATTTTAACTAAAATGCAGGATAGATTTTTAGAAACCTGAATTTAAGTTGTTTAATCTATAGAATTCGAATGTTCCAAGTGTTTTTCAGGTGCTGAATCCATTTATGCATTAAAAAATGCATTTTAAACAACACAAAATAACATTCTTTCTTGAAATTATTTTGTTGGATTCTAATAAGAAAGTCTATTTCATCTATAAGTTAGAATACACCTATATTTAATATAAAATTACTTTTATTTACTCAATTTCTTATATTAATTTAGTTAATTTTGTGAGATTTATATATAAAATGATGCATCATAAAATAAAAATATGTTCAATTTCTTTTGATCTGCAAAATAAATATAAATAGTATTTTTCTTTTTAATTTATCTATTTCCATTATTAGAAATGTGACGAGAACTTAAATCAAATTCACAAAGTAAATGACTTTCATATCTAGATATTTTTTCATGGAAATATTAGTATGTAAAAAAATCATTTAATTGATTTTAAGTTGAAAAATTTTGCACCAAACTTTTAACATAAATATGAGGTTTTCAGTAATAAAAATTTATTAATCCTCTAGGAGCAACCAACTAACAATGACTATGAAAATAAAGTTTTATGTACTAGAAAGTTTTTATGTACTAGAAAGTTTAAGGTTTTAGAATTGACCAACTCTTATTTTAAAAGTGCAATCTTTAATTGCAATAATGATTTTGTTTATAAACAAATAATTTTACTTGCATGCATAATGTATTTTAAATGTAAAAGGTTTATATTGTAATTCATTTTATTTATTTATTTAAAAGAAAATTATAATTTAGTCATTCCGTTAATGTTTAAAAACAGATATATTTTTTAACATTATAATATATTTTTGGTATTTATTTTGCACAACATAAAATAAAATGCATTTAAATTCTTCTTTTTATTTTTCTATACAATAATAATTTAATTATAATTAAAATGAACTAAAATTTAAAATAAATAAATATTATGAACGTACATACTTAAAGAAAAGAAATAGATATTTTTTTTATCAATAAGATGGAGGTAATATGCGATCAAAATTAGGGGAAGGCGTGTGTGGGTGGGAATATGAAACTTAAAACTTTTTTATGGTGATTAGTGTAAATTGGAATATCTTGTAGGAAAAATGGGGAATTGCATTGCAAAATGGGAAATATCAGAGCCAAAAGATTGCATTGTAATAGGCAGAGTTTGTAATGAGCCAGAAAGCTTTCGACCTCTGAATAGTGTTAGCTTCAGCTTTCCCATTTTAGTCTGGTTGATAAATGCTTTTATAATCAATCTCTGTATTTATAATGTATCTGTTGTAATATTTTTGATTAGTCAATAAAAGTTGTGCCTTTTCATTCTAAGAGTTGTCTTTATTATTTGAGTAAGCATTCTGAGCCATATTAACCATCAGTATAGCAAGCGAGATGTGGTTAGTAGCGTGAAGATGTTATACGAAAGCCTGTTGCAACAAATATTCTTGGTGGACAACGTCTCTAGATAATTGAAGCCAAAGGAAGGTGTTGTAATTATGAGGGAGTCCCATTCCTCAGGTGCATAGTATTTTACCTTCACGTATTTCTTTTCTTTACCTACTTGTGCAACACTGAGTATTGAATTGTCGTAAGAAATGGCCTCAAGTAGTTTTGATTTCTCTACTGATATGAAAACTTCAAAGAAAACTAGTTGGATTGGAAGGATATTAAACAAATTTGAGCCCTTGTATGATACCAGGGTAGTAATTCAGGAATTTACCCCTACTCCTAATTGGCAGCTTCCTCACATATCTCCTAACAAGATTTATGACCTTCCAATGTTTAAGTTCCGTGCAGCCAATCTTATTCGATATGCCTTTGTAAATGTGCCTATCAATCTTACCCAACCTATGTATCAGATACCTCTCATAAAACCAGAAGTTGTCCAATGGGGACTAGAACAAGGTTATAAGTATGTGCATCTTGGACTAATACAATTTGGCATTAACCCTCTTATCAAACCTAGGTTGAATGTATCTTGCTTAGCTTGTGTGATTGATTCATGCCATAATCAATTTATTGATGCCTTACTAGGTGGTATTGAGGCCCCTTTGCACAATGGTCCAGTTTGGTCATCCATTATCTCACGATACCAATTTTCGTTAAGCAATCCCAATATTAATGAACTACTCCAAGCTTACATCCATTTTTCTGGCTTTAATATGACTGAGCAGTCTGATATTGCCCAGTTACATTCCACTATTTGTTTATGATTTGTCTCGACAATTCTGCCAACACTCAATTCTCAACTTACTCAGAGAGGCACAACAGAAGGAGTCGTGGTTGGACCTAGTAATATCACTCCTATCACAATAGATTTTTCTCAGTTAAAAATCCCTGATGAATGGACTGCAGAATACCATCCATTGTCTCAAAGGTATTTTCCAATTCCATAACCTAAAAGATTGTCTATTTCTGAGTAGAATAGAGGACCAATCATTAGACTAAGGAATGAAACCACATTACCCAAAATCCCTGTTAGAAGTCACTCTCTCAGAAGCCATGATACATCAGACCTTAGTAGACATTTGGCTAAACACAAGCATGGATCATCTGCTTAGTGCAAGTTTGGTATTGCCTCTAGAAGTCCAAGTTCAGATAAAAAATTTCAAGTCTTTCACAGACCTCATTCCACCTTGAAAGAGGAACATTTGGGCCAACATACAGAATGTCAGGAATGTTTACATATTTCCTCTCGGAGAGATATTAAGTTCATGAGATACACACTTCCTAGAGAAAAGGCAGGGGAAGATTTAGAAAAGCTTCTGCTCCCAGAAAGGAGGCTTGCTCCTGGCAATTTTGCACAAAAAATAAAAGATGGGAATGTTGTAGCTGATGTGGATTTCCTACATTATAGGAAAGTGATAGATGATAAACCCCAAGAGATTATAGGGCTTCAAAATTACAAAAATTATCAGCTAACATGTGTAGCACAGAATTTAGATGACCTATCACAAGAAGTGCTGAAAGTACAGTCCCATATGTCAGGACTCCATTCTAGTTTAGATGATTTGATTCAAAAGGCTTCTGAGCATTTTGATATGTTAAAATATGAAGTTAGAGGAAATTATGGAAGTAGTAGTAGATTTAAAGTTGAGTCTGGAGAAAGAAAATCCTGAGTTAGAAGAAGCACTTACTGCAGCAGAAGTTTATAGCTAGACATTCCAGCAAGAAGAAAAGAACCCTGAAAAAGAAAAACACTCCAATGTTGCTCAAACAGTTCTCTGTACATAATCCCAAAATTTTTCAATTTTAAAATTTTATTTCATTTTCTAGAGAAAAATTGGCTCTAGTCCAATCACAACTCCCAGTCTTTGATATGCCACCACAGAACAAATCAGAAATCAAAATGGTAAAAGATGAGGGAGAAGGATCCAGTAAAAGACCCAGAAGTGCAGATAGCGATAGACCAAACCAACCTTGTGAATATGCATGGGAAAATTGGTGTAATGCTAAGTATGGTTCTCCTGGGAAAACTCCATATGATCCTTCAAACACTGATGAGTTCCCTACTCTTAGTCGAGCTAACATAGATCAAGCTCCAATGAAAAATCTGAACTGCAAATCTAAAAATGAAGTCCTCATGGCAATCCATACTTGGAGTGCATGGGCAAGTCCTCAAAATTCCATTCACAGAAACAGGGTCTCATGGTCAGAATTAACTTTAAGGATAAATTGGGGTTTCCAAGGTAACTTAGAATTATGGTGGTCTAGAATGCATGAATCTGACAAGCTCAATATTATGAATAGTGATAAGTCGGTCACTAAACTTGTCAAGGCATTTCTCCATGAATTTTATGGAGAAATTAAGGTTGATGGCCATCATTATGCAGATATGTTCATAAGCCAAAGACTTTTTGATATAAAAGAACTTCCTAAGTTCTTCTCTACAATGCAAGATCTTCTTTATAAGGCAAGAGACCCACATAATACAACTTATTTGAGAAAATATTTGTCTGCAATGCCTGACAGGATCCCAAACCTTGTCAGGGCCAGATTTGAAGCTAAAAATATAGATATTGAAAATATTTCTCTTGCAAGACTCCATGAACAAATTGCATTTACTCTACAGAAAGAATGCCTCCAAAAGAAAATAGCCAAATCAATGAAGAAACAACTCGGCTTCAATGCAAGCATTTGTGATATCTATGTAGAAAACTATCATTTTGGCTGCAAAAGAGAAAAGAAGAACACTAGCAAAGGACAATGTGGAAGTGATTGCCAATGTCGAAAATGCATGAAGAAAAGCCAGCCTAGAAGGTTTTACCCTAGAAGACAAAGGTTTAAGAGACCGAGAAAAGGATATTTCAAGAAAAGGAAAGAAGCCACCCAAAGGCATAATCAGGAACTTGTTTCATTTGTAAGAAGTCAGGCCACTGGGCAAGCAAATGTCCTTTGAAGGGTAAAAATCGTTTCCAAAATAAATTGTTTGACATTTTTTCTAATATTTGTGATCCGACTGAATGGGAGCAAGTAGATCAACCCCTGCAAAATCAAGAATATTTTTCAGTCATAGATTCAGATGAGTCCAACCCTCCATCTCCACATCCTAAAGACTCATTTTGCTCTGAATCCACCTCAGATATTGACTTCATTTCTGATGTCAAGATGTTTCATTTAGAAAATCCTGCAGACCTCTGCTTTGAAATTGCATCTATACAATCTTGTATTTCTTCTCCCACACCAGGATATTTTGCCACTCGACACTAACTCATGGAATGTCTCTCAACCCTCCAGTACCAACTTGCCAAAATCATGCAGCCAAGCATGGTAAATCTTGGTGCCTACTATCCAAGTGACACACCTACCACATCTGCATAGATTTCCTTTACACCCTCATCCAACATTCCACCAAAGAAGCAGTTTCCCCGCAGGTCTACTGTAAGCAGAGAAGAAGTAAGATTTCTTCATGAGATGAAATCCTATGGGTTTAAGAAATCTACTCCCATAATTGAGAACCTCTCAGACGAAGAAGAAAAATCAGACCAAGTTAGTAAACTACAAGGAGAAATATTGCATCTAGAAACCATCATTGAAGAGAAAAGAGGTTTGGTTAAATAAATTATAACTAGTATGAGAGTTGACCAAAAGGAATTGGCCGAAAAACAGAAACAACTTGCAAAACTGAAAGATTCAAAGATGATAGAAGAATTTGAAGATATGCTCAAAAAAGAAGAAGATCATAACCGGTAACAACAAGCATTAAAATGCATACCAAAAGACCACTAGCCAGAACTAGGTACATCTATTCTCCAGATGAAGGGATTTGAATATAGGATTATTATTAGAGTAGATGTCAAAGTAAGTGGTTATAAACAATATTCTCTGGATGCACAACTAGACACAGGAGCTATGAATTATGAAAAACATAGTGCCATTCCTTAATACTATTGGCAACCCACAAACTTGCAGTTCAGAGCTGTAAATAAGATGTTAATGACTATCAGAGCTATGGCCCCTGATTTCCCAATTATTCTTAATGGAATTCCTACTTCTATAAATTTGTACAATTTTGATACAGGTAGTGATATTTTGTTGGGACAAGATTTTGTAAGGACATCTTCCTCTTGTTGTAGAAGCAAGCCATATTTGCCTCAACATCCAAGGAATAACTATAAAAATCCAGAGCAAGTCGAGCTATGTAAATAGAATTGTAGACCCTATCCCAGATATAGTTGAATGTTCTCTTGACAAGCTAGCAAAAATCAACAAAGTAGTCAGAAATGCTAATATCCAAGGGCCATAATATATTAGAGAAATAAAAGAGAAAATTGAAGCAAAATGTACAACAGATGCACCCAATGAATTTTGGCAAAGGGAGCAATACTTTGTGGATCTTCCCTACAGAGGAAATTATTCTAGGACACCTCAGAAATCATCAACAAACCAGATGTCCCCACCAGAGCTCAAACTCTGTAAAAAGGAGATTGTTGAACTATTAGAAAGAAATTTGATCGAACCTAGCAGAATCCCTTGGGCTTGCCCAGCATTATATGTCAAGAAGCATTTAGAGCAAAAGAGAGGTAAACCTCGGACGATGATTAACTATAGACAATTAAATGATGCTTTGTTGCCTATCAGGTATCCTTTGCCATCTAAAGAAGCTTTATTTTAGAAAATCAGTAATGAGAATGTGTTTAGAAAATTTGACCTTAAGAGTGGATTCTAGTAGATAGGGATCAAACCATCTGACAGATACAAGACTGGTTTTGTGGTATCACACAGACAGTTCTAATGGCGAGTAATGCCATTTGGATTGAAGAATGCACCCTCTGAATTCCAGAAAAGAATGGAAGATATTTTTGGGGACTTGAGATTTGTTATTGTTTAAATTGATGACATATTAATCTATTCTTTTGATTTAAAGGATCATAGAAAGCACTTGGAGATAGTTCACCACATGATTTTTAAGCATGGGTTAGTCCTCAACAAGCCTAAGCTTGAATTTGCAAAAACTAGAATTGAATATCTAGGACTAATCATATTCCAAGGAAAAGTTGAATTACAGGAACATGTGTTGAAAGCTTTAACAAAATTTCCAGATGCACAGTCTGTAATTCTGGTATTGAAGCCAAGTTATAATTACAGATTGTGTAGCATAGCACAGAGCACGTGCTCAAAGCTTCCTAAGAGTCCTGCCACTTTAGGTTCACATATAATTCAAAGTGCACATGTGCAGGCTTGTCAAACTCGACATAAGATAGAATGACAAAGAGCTTGTAGAAAGAGAGAATTCTCACGACTCAAATGCCTAAATGGCAATACATTTTATTTATTTATAGGATTTCAAGAGAGCATCCAATCTCTTCTCGAAATCTGACCTCTGTCTGCATAAAGTGTACGAACTATAGATCTCAAATCTAAACTTTTCTGCAGGTTCTCTGAAATGTGGGTCAAGTCCCACCAAAATTCGGAGAAGTGCTCCGAGTTTCAGTTATTCATCCAGAAAGTTAACCTAATATTTTACTTTGGAGGATAGACCCCTCCACTTAGTCATTTAAACTGTCAGAAAAAAAAAAAAAAAAAAAAATAAAATAAAATAAAAATAAATAAATAAATAATAATAATAATAATAATAATAATATCTTCTAATATTTATACCGTGGAGATCTTATCGGAATCCCATGATATTGGTCACACTCACTGTCAGGTGACTAGACATGAAATACAACCCACCATGCTTCCTTACAAATATTATGTCAGTCGCTTGGATATCCATAATTATCACTGTCACTTGAGTAATATAGATGTTGTGGGCTAGGTGACAAATGAGCTTCTGCATGTGGTGGCATGATATTATAACATAGAAAGAAAGGAGATCCATACATATTAGATACCCTCTCATCTATTGGATTACAAATCAATCCAAAGAACTGAGATATTTCCTTGGATACAGGTTTCTCTGGTCGTCAAGTAGTATGTACTTTAAGTGTGCTGCACAAATGCTCTATCTGGAAGCAAAACCATGCCTCGAACTGTGCTGTTGTTCTGATATCTTCTCGAAGGTAATTAATAAATTCATTTCTTCTGATGGTTCAGAATATTCCTTCTCTTGGGCACTAGTCATGTAGTAGTATTTTGAACCAGGGCGACCAATGGTTATAGGGGTTACACATAGAACTACATTCGAACATCAACCAAACTTTCTTGGCATATTTGGTGTACAGCAAGATATTACAATAGTCTGCATAAATCAACCATGGCTCATACAGACAAATATATCTTTGTCCTGCAAAAGATGAAAATCTAATGGCCCCTTGAAACATTATGGGCGACCCCATAAAATACATGAGTTTACTTACATTACTATGGCTACTATTAACCCATTTTTCAAGGATGTATTCATATGCAGGACTCTCCTTGACCCTATCTATGGGACATTGAAAACAAAATGACATATGACAATATTTACATATTACAACCCATTGAAAACCCTCTAGAGCAGAGGGAGGTACTGATGAAGTTGAAGCTGATGAACAACTGAACATATTGATTTCTTTCAGAGCATCTTCTCTTATAAGCAAATCTAGTAAACAATTATCTTTTTCCATTTTTATACTCAATCTCAAAGTTGAATCCATACAACCATAAACTCCATCTTAGTATCTTATTATTTCCTTGTTCTAACAGTATTTTTTCTCTAAGCATCCCAACCATATGTTTGAGGTTTGTTCTTACAATGAATCTTACTAGCTCTAGGAACAACCTAAATCTCTTGATTCCATTTTTTATGGCAAGGATTTATTTATGAGAAGATGGATACCTAAGTTCAGTATCACTAAAACATCTTGATGCATATGAGCAAACTTCTTCCCTTTTTTCATGCTTTTGCATCAAAACTCCTGCCCATACTTCATTGGATGCATCTATTTCTAAAATATAGGGCAATTCATGCCTTGGAAGAGCCAAACTTGGCATATTTTGAACCTTTTGTTTAATAATTTGAACTGCAATAGTCATAGATGGGGTCCATTTTATTCCTCCAAGCCTCTTTTGTAGGACCTTGACATCTTTGGCTTTATTTTCATAAAACTGCCTAATGTAATTGAGGCTTCCCAAGAACCTTTGCAATTCTCTGTGATCATAAATGGAATCTGGAAATTATATTAAAGCTTTCAACACATGTTCCTGTAAGTCAACTTTGCCTTGGAATAGGATTAGTCCTAGATATTTAATTCTAGTTTTTGCAAACTCAAGCTTAGGCATGATGAGGACTAACCCATGCTTAAAAATCCTGTGATGAACTATATCCAAGTGCTTTCTATGTTCCTTTAAATCAAAAGAACAGATTAATAAGTCATCAATATAAACAATAACAAATTTCAAGTCCCCAAAAATATCTTCCATTCTTTTCTGGAATTCAGAGGGTGCATTCTTCAATCCAAAGGGCATTACTCGCCATTGGAACTGTCCATATGGTACCACAAAACCAACCTTGTATCTATTAGATGGTTTGATCCCTATCTACCAGAATCTGCTCTTAAGGTCAAATTTGCTAAACGCATTATTGTTACTGATTTTCTGAAATAAACTTCTTTAGATAGCAGAGGATACTTGATAGGAAACAAAGCATCATTTAATTGTCTATAGTTAATCACAACCTGAGGTTTACCTCTCTTTTGCTTTGAATGCTTGTTGACATAGAATGTTGGGCAAGCCCAAGGGCTTTTGCTTGGTTCGATCAACTTTCTTTCTAATAGTTCAACAATCTCCTTTTTATAGACTTCAGGCTCTAGTGGGGACATTTGGTTTGCTGATGATTTCTAAGGTGTCCCAAAATAATTTTCTTTGTAGGGAAGATCCACAGAGTATTGCTCTCTTTGCCAAAATGAATTGGGTGCATCTGATATACATTCTGCTTCAATTTTCTCTTTTATTTCTCTGATATATTCCAGCCCTTGGATCTCAGAATTTCTAATTACTTTGTTGAATTTTGCTAGCTTATCAAGAGAACATTCAACTATATCTAGGATAGGGTCTACAATTTTATTTACATAGCTCGACTTGCTCTGGATTTTTACAGTTCTTCCTTGGATGTTGAGGTAAATATGGCTTGCTTCTACAACAACAGGAAGATGTCTCCTTACAAAATCTTGTCCCAACAAAATATCACTACCTGTATCAAATTTGTAAAAATTTACAGAAGTAGGAATTCCATTAAGAATAATCGAGAAATCAGGATCCATAGCTCTGATAGTCATTAACGTCTTATTTACAGCTCTGAACTGCAAGTTTGTGGGTTTCCAATAATATTCAGGATTGACACTATGTTTTGCACAGGAATTCATAGCTCCTGTATCTAGTTGTGCATCCAGAGAATATTGTTTATAACCACTTACTTTGACATCTACTCTAATAACAATCCTATAGAATAGATGTACCTAGTTCTGGCTAATGGTCTTGTGGTATGCATTGTAATTCTTGCTGCTCCCAATTATGATCTTCTTCTTCTCTAAGCATATCTTCAAATTCTTATATCATCATTGAATCTTTCAATTTTGCAAGCTGTTTTTGTTTTTTGGCCAATTACTTTTGGTCAACTCTCATACTGGTTAGAATTTCTTTAATCAAACCTCTTTTCTCTTCAATGGTGGTTTCTAGATGCAATATTTCTCCTTGCAGTTTACTAACCTGGTCTGATTCTTCTTCTTCATCTAAGAGATTATAAATGATGGGAGTAGCTTTCTTAAACCCATAGGATTTCCTCTTATGAAGAATGCTTGCTTCTTCTCTTCTTACAGTATACATTCAGGGAAACTGCTTCTTTGGTGGAATGTTGGATGAGGGTGTAAAGGAAATATGTGCATATGTGGTAGGTGTGTCACTTGGATAGTAGGCACTAAGATTTACCACACTTGGCTGTGTGATTTTGGCAAGTTGGTGCTAGAGGGTTGAGAGACATTCCATGAGTCGGTGTCGGATGGTGAAATATCCTGGTGTGAGAGAAGAAGTATAAGATTGTATAGATGAAATTTCAAAGCGGAGGTTTGCAAGATTTTCTAAATGAAACATCTTGACATCGGAAATGAAGTCAAGATCTGAGGTGGATTCAGAGCAAAATGAGTCTTAAGGATGTGGAGATGGAGGGTTGGACTCATCTGAATATGTGACTGAAAAATATTCTTCATTTTGTGGGGGTTGATCTACTTGCTCCCATTTAGTCGGATCATAAATATTAGAAAAAATGTCAAACAATTGATTTTGGAAATTATTTTTACCCTTCAAAGGACATTTTCTTGGCCAGTGGCCCAAATTCTTATGAGTGAAACAAGTTCTTGACTGTGCTCTTTGGGCGCCTTCTTTCCTTTTCTTGAAATATCCTTTTCTCAATCTCTTAAAACTTTGTCTTCTAGGATAAAACCTTCTAGGTTGACTTTTCTTCGTGCATTTTTGACATTGGCAATCACTTCCACATTGTCCTTTGCTAGTGTTCTTCTTTTTGCTTTTGTAGCCAAAATGATAGGTTTCTGCATAGATATCACGAACACTTGCAATCAAGCCGAGTTGTTTCTTCACTGATTTGGCTGTGTTCTTTCAAAGATATTCTTTCTGTAGAGTAAATACAATTTGTTCATGGAGTCCTGCAAGAGAAATTTTTCAATATCTATATTTTCAGTTTCAAATCTGGCCCTGACAAGGTCTAGGATCCTGCCATGCATTGCAGATAAATATTTTCTCAAATAAGCTATATTCTGTGGGTCTCTTTCCTTATAAAGAAGATCCTGCATTGTACAGAAGAACTCAGGAAGTTCTTTTATATCACAAAGTCTTTGGCTTATGAACATATCTGCACAATGATGGCCATTAACCTTAATCTCTCCATAAAATTCATGGAGAACTGCCTTGATAAGTTCAGCGACTGGCTTATCACTATTCATAATATTGAGCTTGTCATATTCATGCATTCTAGACCACCATAATTCTAAGTTACCTTGGAAACCCCAAGCTATCCTTAAAGCTAATTTTGACCATGAGACTCTGTTTCTGTGAATGGAATTTTGAGTACTTGCCCATGCACTCCAAGTATGGATTGCTATGAGGATTTCATTTTTAGTATTGCAATTCAGATTTGTCGTTGGAGCTTGATCTATGTTAGCTCGATTAAGAGTAGGGAAGTCATCAGTGTTTGATGGATCATATGGAGTTTTCCTAGGAGAACCATACTTAGCATTACACCAATTTTCCCATGCAGATTCAAAAGGTAGGTTTGGTCTATTGCTATCTGCACTTTTGTGTCTTGTACTAGATCCTTCTCCCTCATTTTTACCATTTTAATTTCTGATTTGTTTTGTGGTGGCATATCAAAGACTAGGATTTGTGATTGGATTAGAGCCAATTTTTCTCTATCAAATGAAATAACATTTTAAAATTGAAAAATTTTGGGACTATGTATAGACAACTGTTTGAGAAACAGTGGAGTATTTTTCTTTTCAGGGTTCTTCTCTTCTAGATGGAATGTCTAGCTATAAACTTCTGTTGCAGTGAGTGCTTCTTCTAACTCGGGATTTTCTTTCTCCAGAGTTAGCTTTAAATCTACTACTACTTCCATAATTTTCTCTAACTTCATATTTACATCTTTTAACATATCAAAATGCTCAGAAGCCTTTTGACTCAAATCATCTAAACTAGAATGGAGTCCTGACACATGGGACTGCACTTTCAACACTTTTTGTGATAGGTCATTTAATTATGTGATACACATTTTAGCTGATAATTGTTGTAGTTCCGAAGCCTTATAATCGCTTGGGGCTTCTCATCTATCACTTTCCTATAATGTAGGAAATCCACATCAGCTACAACATTCCCATCTTTGAATTTTCGTACAAAATTGCCAGGAGCAAGCCTCCTTTCTGGGAGTAGAAACTTTTCTAAATCGTCCCCTTCCTTTTCTCTAGGAAGTGTGTATCTCATGAACTTAATATCTCTCAGGGAGGAAATTTGTAAATATTCCTAACATTCTGTATGTTGGCCCAAATGTTCCTCTTTCAAGGTGGACTAAGGTCTGTGAAAGACTTGAAATTTTTTTATCTGAACTTGGACTTATAGAGGCAATACAGAACTTGCATTGAGAGGATGATCCATACTTGTGTTTTTCCAGATGCCTACTGAGGTCTGAAGTATCATGGCTTCTGAGAGAGTGACTTCTAACAGGGATTTTGGGTAATGTGGTTTCATTCCTTAGTCTAATGAGTGGTCCTCTACTCGACTTAGAAATAGACAATCTTTTAGGTTATGGAGTTGGAAAATACCTTTGAGACAATGGATGGTATTTTTCATTCCATTCATCATGGATTTTTAATTGATAAAACGCTATTGTGATAGGAGTGGCATTACCAGGTCCAACCACGACTCCTTCTATTATGCCTCTTTGAGTAAGTTGCAGATTGAGTGTTGGCAGAGTTGTCGAGAGAAATCGTAAACAAATAGTGGAATGTAACTGGGCAAGATCAGACTTCTCAGTCATAGTAAAGCCAAAAAAATGGATGTAAGCTTGGAGTAGTTCATTAATATTGGGATCGGTAAATGAAACTTGGTATCGTGGGATGACGGATGAACAAACTGGACCATTGTGCAAAGGGGCCTCAAAACCACCTAGCAGGGCATCGGTAAATTGATTATGGCGTGAATCAATCGCATAAGCTAAGCAAGGTGCATTCAAGCCAGGTCTGACAAGAGGGTTAATGCCAAATTGTATTAGTCCAAGATGCAGATACTTATAACCTAGTTCTAGTCCCTATTGGACTTGTTTTGGTTTTATGAGAGGTATCTAATACATAGGTTGGGTAAGATTGGTAGGCACATTTATAGAGGCATATCGAATAATATTGGCTGCACGAAACTTAAACATTGGAAGGTCATAAATCTTGTTAGGAGATATATGAGGAAGTTGCCAATTAGGATTAGGGGTAAATTCTTGAATTACTATGCTGGTATCATACAAGGGCTCATATTTGTTTAATATCCTTCCAATCCAACTAGTTTTCTTTGAAGTTTTAATATCAACAAGAAATCAAAACTACTTGAGGCCATTTCTTACTACAATTCCCTACTCATTGTTGCGCAAGAAGGTAAAGAAAATAAATACTTGAAGGTAAAATACTATGCACCTGAGGAATGGGACTCCCTCAGAATTACAATGCCTTCCTTTGCCTTCAATTATCCAGAGACACTGTCCACCAAGAATCTTTGCTGCAACAGGCTTTAGTATAACTTCTTCACGCTACTAACCACATCTCACTTGCTATACTGATAATTAAAATGGCTCAGAATGCTTACTCAAATAATAAAGACAAATCTCATAATGAAAAGGCACAAATTTTATTGACTGATCAAAATATTACAATAAATACATTATAAATACAGAGATTGACTGTAAGAGCATTTATCAACCAGACTAAAATGGGAAAGCCAAATCTAAAACTATTCAGAGGTCGAAAGCTTTCTAGCTCGTTATAGACTCTACCCATTACAATGTAATATTTTGGCTCTGATACCAGAGCAAAACGGGAAAGACGAAGCTAACACTGTTAAGAGGTCGGAAGATTTCTAGCTCGTTACGGACTCTGCCTATTACAATGCAATCTTTTGGCTCTGATACAATGCAATCTTAATGACTTTTCATTCCCCATTTTTCCTACAGGATATTCCAAATTACACTAATCACCATAAAAAGGGTTTAAGTTTCATATTCTCGCTTGCACACGCGACCTTCCCCTAATTTTGATCGCATAATATTTACATCTTATTGATAAAGAAACATATTTCTTTTTTTTTAAGTATGTACATTCATGATATTTATTTTTTTAAAATTATTTTAAATTTTAGTTCATTTTAATTATAATTAAAATTATTATTATAATCGTATCATAGACCTTGACACTGCCAAGTTTATAGAGACATACCTTACCTTGACCTTCTTTAGTTTCAAAGGCAAATTCTATGATAAAACGTGCGGGGTAGTGATAGGTTCTCCCCTCTCTCCCGTGGTCGCAAACCTTTTTATGGAAGATTTTGAATCTAAAGCTTTAGCTCCAGCTCCATTGAAGCCAAATGTTTGGAAAATATTTGCGGATGATACCTTCATCTTTTGGCCCCATGGTCAAGAGAAATTAGATTCTTTTCTGCAACCTCTAAAAAATCAATCCAGTTCCATCCAATTTACCATGGAATTTGAGGTTAATGGAAGCTTACCCTTGATGTGTTTTCTCTAATAAATATGATGGTTCTTTCTCCCACCAAGTCTTTCGAAATAAAACCCACACATAGCAGTATCTTCTTGAAAAACCTCATCACTTTCCAGTCCAGAATTAGGTGTTCTCAACGCTCTAGCTACTAGGGCTTTAAGGCTTTCTGATGAAGACCATCTTATGGATGAGAAAACCCATCTCTTGAATGTATTTAAGAAAAATGGTTATAAAAATTCGCAAGGTATCCATTCATTTTTAAAAGCGAGCTAGGGACCTAAGACTAAGAAAGAGTTGGTTGAGGTAGCCTCTAGTATCCAACTTCCCTTTATCCAAGGGAATACTAACAATATTGCTAGGATTCTGAGGAAACACAAGGTAATCTCCACCTTTAAATCTTTTAAAACCATTCGTGGCTCTTTAAGATCCGCCAAAGACCCTATGGATCCAAAAAACATGAAGGGTGTTTATTTCATTCCATGTTCTTATGGAACCCCCTACATTGGAGAGACTAGTCATTCCATTTCTCAAAGAATTCAAGAGTACACAATGGACCTTAGACTCTGTAGAACTTGTTCCTCTACTTTAATAGAACATGTTGAATTGTTGAAACACCACATTTGTTTAGAGGATTCTATGGTCCTCGCTAGGGTTGATCATTTCCATCACCGTAAATTAAGAGAAGCCATTGAAATTAAGAAAAAAATTAATACTCTTAATATAGACGATGGATGGAAGTTAAGCAGTTCCTGGGTCCTTAGCCTTCCTTTCTAAGCCCCTTGATTTTCACCCCCTCCTTTGTTTCCTTCTTTGTCCCTGTTTATGTATTCTTTCTAACATCTCCTTTCGTTTTTATTTTATTTAGTTTATAATTTGAATTTTGTTATATATATTATAAATATATATATATATATTATATATATATATATATATAATATATATATAAGTATATATATTAATCAAACATTAGTTTATTAATAATAAAATAATTTTCATCTTAATTTTAATGTATATAGATATTTGATTCTTATTTATAAAAGTTAGATAAATATTTTTAATATATAAAAATTCATTCATAAATAAATAAATAAAATAAAATTTCTAAATAACTAATTAAATGTTTACTTGGTCAATAAAATTGCTTATTTTAATGTTTAATTTGATCCCTTAACATTTCATTTTATTTTATATTATTTCTCTTTTTGACCGTTTAAAAGTTATCGTTTCATCTCTGTTATAAAATTGGCGATCTAATGATCTTGCTCTCCAACCTTGTCCTGATGATAGATCTTAATAAAAGTTTGAAATGTGTCGACCCCATGAATTATATGTGATTTCTGCGGAAGATCTTTACTTAAAATCATGAATTACCAAAACATCCAATATGAGAATTTAGTTTAGTCTTTTTTTTTTAACAACATGAAATGTATAAGTAGCTACTTTGATTTCTCTCATAAATTTACACTTCTCGTATTTACCAACCATTTAATTTATATAACTAGTTTATATTTATTTTTGAAATTTAAATTTACACTAAAAAAATATTATAAATTTGTTTTACTACCTTACTATCTATATTTCTTATAAAATTATTTATTAAAAACTAATACAGAAAATTAGTTTCCGATAGCTTTTCTTTTAAAACAAAAGATTAGATTCTTAATAATATTTATAGATACCTATTATATCTATATTAAATTATCAATTGAAAATGGAAAAATACTAAAATAATTAATATATGTTACAATAATTCTTTAATACTTATTCCTATTTTCATATAGAAAAATAATTATGTTAGTTTTAAAAATTAAATATACACTTTTATGTGAGTTCAATCTTTTGCATTCTTAGTAAATGTTAAAAATTTTAAAATATAATTTTAAGATAACTATTCCAAAGGGTGTAAAATGATTTTTTTCATATTTTCAAAATTTTAATATTAAATTTTCATAAAATGATTGTAAATTAAAAAAAAAAAAAAAAAAATAATTATTTATAAAGTACTAGTCTAGATTCATCTTAACTTTGGATCTATCAAGCGTCAAGAGAGATCAAATCCCTTGAGGTGAAAACCTCTTTTTTGAGTGAAAAACTGGAGAAAATGTTTGCACCTCGAGAGATTTGATCCCTCTTGGCGCTTGATAGATCTGAGGTTAAGATGGATCTAGGCTAGTTTCAGTCGTGTGTGGTGACAAAAAGATATGTTGAAATATAATTAATTTGCTCATATTAAATATATCTAACATGTCTATGATTATATATTATGACAATACAAATTTTGAATACAAAGTTATAATATTTAATGATCGAAAATGCAAATAATAATAAGAATATAGTCGATGATAAAATAGATTACAATGTTATTGCTCTTAATCGCTCTTCTTCCACTTTTGTTGACACCAAACCTGCTACTTTTTCCATCTTTACATACCAATCATATGAAAAGGGAGGTTGAAATTATAGAACATTCATATCTTTTACTCGAGATATTGCAGTAAACATCATACCTTGTCTCTCTTGCTTCCCAATATTAATAATAGCTTTCTCCAAAGTTAATCCTTATGACTTATGGATTCTTAAGCCCCAAGCAAGTTTCAAAGGAAGTTGTTTTATACTACCTCTTTCAATAGGTGTAATTGGAATTGTTTGAGGGGAGGATTCATCCCAAGGTACTCCCATATAATTATCAAATCTTACTAAAACATATGTGGGTGGTTCTAGGGGTGAAATTCCAGGTTTATACACAATTTTTTCTATAATTCCAAGAGCACAATTTATGAGTCATGCATCGGTCCATATGTTTGATATAAGCATCACTCAAGATCTATATGAAATAAATAACTCATGTTCCATTTACTTCTCATATATTTCCATGCAGATTCCTTTTACTTTTGTAGCAACACTAGATGCAATGGGAAAATTTAGGCTTCTTAAACAAAGCTTATTATGATTTTCTACATCATCATTTGTCGTAAGCAAATGTAGTTTCCTTATCAAAGGACTATTTTGTGGAAGGATCCAAGCATGTATTTGTATGAGTCATAAGTGTTTTCCAGTCTTCCATAGTTGGTATTGCATCCCTTACATTCATTAGTAAACGGAAAAAATATATTTGTTCATCGCTTTGTCCATCTTTTCGAAACACAGTATCAAGGGTCACAATCATTGTGAATGTGTTCCATAATTCTTTTGCAATACCTTCACATGCATATGTAGGTTTATCTAGAATAGGAGGAAACCATCCCAAATCATTGACCAATATAATCGACCTCCCACTAAAATAAATATTCTCATTTTTTGGGAAAGCCTGTCGAAGTCTCTTACCTATGTTTTGTAACAAATTTCTTACAATGAAATTAATTTCATCTATAAAGATATACTTTACATGCTTCAAATCTTGTTGTAATTTCATTAAACTTGGTCCTTTCAGAGGTGATATGTCTTTGATTGGAATTTGAAGTGCAGAATGAACTATCCTTGCAGATATGTTGAATGTTGCAACCCTTGTAGGAGCTAAAAGAAGTAATGGATTCTTCTCTGGAAATGACTCGGTTTCAAGGGCCTTTTTAATGGCTTCAATCAAATAATACTTTATTGTACCTACAGTTCCTTGGATTATCATATGCAATAGATCATCCTCTTATCTTTAATGGTCAAGGATAATATCAAATGCTTTTCTTTACTTACCCCTTTGGAAATGACTTTGTTTCAAGGGCTTTTTTAGTGGCTCCAATCAAATAATACTTTATTGTACCTGCAGTTCCTTGGATTACCATATGCAATAGATCATCCTCTTATCTTTAAAGGTCAAGGATAATATCAAATGCTTTTCTCTACTTACCCCTCAAAGTTTCAAAGGAATAAGTCTTTGCATGTTGGTTAACATGAATTGAATTCAACTTTCTCTTTTCAGATATGAAATTAATAGCATGGTTGGAAGTTACTTCATCAACAAAATGCATGTTCCAATTATGCGCATGATCACGATCTCTATGCCCCAACATCTCAAAATCATTATAATTTATATATTTATTTTGATACAATGCACAAATGTTTTCCCACTCATTCTCTCTAGAATCTGCAGGTGGTTTCTGAACTCCCTCTTTTGCATCAGATTCAACTCGATCAATTAAAGGTAATGGATTGTGATCAACATACCATGGCTTGTATTGGAAATTTTCCCATCATCTTCTTGACCTATATCTTTATGGAAATCACGAAAGGTATTATATAATACCAACTCATACATAAAAAAAATTCTAAAAACTTGTCATCTTATCGATAAGGAAATAAGTTAAATCAAGGAAACACACATACAATAGCTTTATTCTTCCGTTCTAAACATTTATCCCCACATCGATGTTTGTCATATGAACATGACTTTGCATCATCTATCAATGTAAGGTGCTTAATATCGGTAGGTCACTTGGTATATTCATCAATAAGGGAATTATTATTGTTTGCATCATATGTGTCAGCTTCTACTTGTTTGAAAAGTTTCCTACCAACATTTAGAACCAAAAATCAACAACTACATTCAGGAAGCGAAAGCTCTAGAAGTAAATGACATGTCTCTTGTGCACCTATATCCTTGTCAATAACTGTTTCACACAAAAAACTTCTATATGCATGTGCTACTGGTTCATTTGGATTTTAAATAGAAGCAACACACATCAAGATATCATGGATGTTTCTGATCCTTTTTCAGATTTTGTTGCATATTTTTCTATGTAATTAATGACGACACACTTTGAAAGAACATGTTGCCAATATATATTAGCCCTCCACATCATCAATGTTTCACAATTGTGTGTATTCAATCTATCATCATTTCATCTTGGTTCATACTTCTTTTCTCCATTCTCATCAACATAAAGTTTTAACTCATCACATAAATCCTAGGGTGCCTTATATTAGCATACCAATCTTCCTACCTTCTTCCGAAGGCATGATCTCTCATTGCAAGTGATGTGACGCTCAACAAAAGTAAGAAGTTCTTCGTAATCAATCATAGGATCATATTGAAATATTTGTTGTGTGTCCTTTAAGCAAGGATTATCATCAATATTGAGTCTAACCTGAATATTTTTGTGATGTCAATCACGTGGATTAATTGCATGTACACATCCATCAAAATATTCTTTTGCAAATATGACTTGCACTGGATCATCCCATTTCAACTTGTCCATGTCAAAAGAACTTTTTAACCATATAAATCCATGCACATGTGGAGATCCACGATGTTTCCACTCATAATTACACCAATAATCTATAGATTGATGAAAAAGTTCGAAAATTTCATCTCGAAATATTGTGTGCCTTAAGTGCATATAATGTGCTACAATACAAGGATTGTCAATTACATTTTGATGTCTCCATTTCCTTGCTGCCCCTAGATCTGCAAGACATGTACCTAACATTAATTGATGTAATTCTATCCATTGCATATATGTTTCACTTAATGTAAATAATATTGTAGGACACCCAATCTATTGAACCAAGTCAAATAACTCAACACGACAGTTATTCCAATATGTATGTGTTCCTCTTAAGACAATTCCAAACAACATCAAGCTTTCTCCAAGCCATGAATTTGGAATATTTTACAAATGTTGTTGTAACTCCTCCATTGTTGTCAGTAGATTTGTCATATTCTTCTTTAAAAATATTGCAGAGGAAGCTTGACCATGATCTCTCATGATGATATTGAGTAAAAAGTATTGAAATCATGGTTGCCTTCCAAACCTCTTATTATGATATCAGAGAATATGTTTTTCATACTCATGAAGATGGACATGTCTCTCTCATGCTTGCAACCAATTAGTTTCATGTTTTGGGAACAATGATGGAACTTCCATATCGAATAATCCCACAGTGTTATACTCATTGATTAGAGATGAACCAATGCCAAGCCAACTAAGCACTTCCTCTACATTAGGGTTATTTTCTCTATCTCGAATAATATCAATCTCCCATCGAGCATTTGGAATATTTGATGCAAATGAATATGTATGTAAGCCATTTAATGCATCATCAATACCTGGAACCCCTTCCAACATTGCAAATTTTGTGTCACTATCTATCTCTGGTGAAGTAACCACATTAATCATATTTGATACATCTGTTGCAATTTCAGGTAATTCCTGAAGAGCAGCATTATCAACTTGAACTCCATGATAATATGGATCATTCTAAATACTATAATATAATGCATACAATACAATTTCTTTTCTAACAGTAACATCATAATTTGATCCTTTTGAATCCTTTTTCTACACAACAATTATCAAATCCAAGTCTTTAATATGTCGCGTAATTTCTTGGCAAGATTGGCAACCTTTTGTGTAAAAATAATGGTGGTTCCTCTATATTTGTATTGTCCACCTATTGAGTGTGTAACCTGAAAAATTAGACTTGCACGTGCTATTAAAATTTCTTCAACTTGTGTGAGCTCTGCAAGAACGTTAGGTTGTTCTCTTGGATTCATATGGTTAGCCTCTAAAAATTTATGATGAATTACTTATCTTTTACATCTCATGCACATTGGACCTATATTTGTCTTAAGTACATGGATTCCAACATATGACTCTTCACACACATAACATTTGTCAACTTCAGCCATTCAATTAATCCTCTCACGAAATCTTCGATGTGAAATATTCATATCAACAAGAGTTTTAGGTTGTGCTTGGACACCTATATATTATACATCATTTACCATGTTTGAGTTGGTTAGATATTATTTTCATTATCGATATGCTCTTTAATGTTCATTTTTTCGTTTCCTTTGTTCTTCAAAAATTTTAGTTGTCATTTCTCGTTGATTTTCTCTTTGTTCTGCATTTTCTTCTATTCTTTATTGTGCCTTTCTTTGTCGATATGCTCTTTGGTATTATCTTTGACGTGATCTTCTCTCTTCCTGCTCCTTTTTGGTTGTCATTTCTAGTGTATTTATTTGTTCTTCATGCTCCCAAGTTGTCATTTCCTTTGGCTTTTCTCGTTGATTTTCTCTTTGTTGTGCATTTTCTTCTATTCTTTGTTTTGCCTTTCTTTGTCGATATTCTCTTTGATATTCTATTTAACGTTATCTTCTCTCTTCTTCTTCTTTTGCACTTGTTATTTCTAGTTCCTTTCTTTGTTCATCATGTTCTTTAGTTGTCATTTCTAGTGTTTTTCTCTGTTCTTCATGCTCCTCAGTTGTCATTTCCTCTGGTTTTTTCTGTTGATTTCCTAGTTGTTGTGCATTTTATTCTATTCTTTGTTGTTTACTTCTTTCTCGATATGATCTTTGATGTTGTCTGTGACGTTCTCTTCTCTCTTCTTGTTCTTGAAGATTTGTCATTTCTAGTGCCTTTATCTGTTCTTCATGCTCTTCATTTGTCATATCCTCTAGATTTTTTTGTTGATCTTCTCTTTGTTGTGCATTTTATTATATTCTTTGTTGCACCTTTCTTTGTCAATATTCTCTTTGATATTCTCTATTACGTTCTCTTCTCTCTTCTTCTTCCTGTACACTTGTCACTATTCTTTGTTGTGCATTTTCTTCTATTCTTTGTTGCACCTTTCTTTTTTGATATGCTCTTTGATATTCTCTTTGATGTTCTCTTCTCTCTTCTTCTTGTACACTTGTTATTTCTAGTTCCTTTGTATGTTCTTCATGCTCTTTAGCTGCCATTTCCTTTAGATTTTTTTGTTGATTTTCTGTTTGTTGTGCATTTTCTTCTATTCTTTGTCAAGCACTTCTTTATTGATATGCTCTTTGATATTCTCGTTGATGTTCTCTTCTCTTTTCTTCTTCTTGTGTAGTTTTCCTTTCTGGTGATTTTCTTTGTCGACATGTGTTGACTTTTGAATTTAGATTTTTGTGATCCATATTAATTATAACAACATTTTTCGGTAAAAATCCTTTGTTCTTCATGTTCTTTAGTTGTCACTGGTTACACCTTTCTTTGTTCATATATTCCTTGATATTCTCTTTGATATGCTTTATCATTTGCTCTTTGTTCTTCACTTTTCTTGTTTCTTCGATCTTCTCTTTGTTCATCATACATTTCTTCCAAAATTTTCATTTGCCGTTATTGTTGTTGCCTAACATGTTCACGTGTATGCCTTCTTATATCATCAACATGCACATTATCCATCTCGTTTTTATGAGAGGACGTGGTAGAGTCAATTACTGTAATATAGAAATCAATGCATTGTCACCATTTTTTTTTTATATCCACTGAACTCAATGCTTAAATCCTTGCATTTAATTTGGCAACAACATAATGTTGAAATCATTGCATTTAGATGATAAATATTTCTAAAAGATTTAGAAATCATCCTAATGCTTAAATCAATGCATTTAATTTAGATGTTAATATTTACGAGAGATTTTTCGGCGTAAATCACATGATATTTCATTTGTCGACGTGTTTCGAACCAACCAGTGTGGTTCATCGTCAGGACAAGTTGAAGAAACAGATCTATCTATGCATATTAAATAGTCAAAGCAGAACATCCAATGACTATATTTCTTGAGTAGGTAACAGCTATATTGACTAACAGCTAAATTTGATCGAGAAACGGTTAGTTAGCCCTTGAAGCCCGCCGAATCTGTAGGAATGGCGTAGTGAATTTATGGATGCTTCTATCCTGACTCATGTTTTTTCTCTATTCTTTTGAATTTTTCCATGTTGATGATTAAGAACAAACATCATGCTTTTAATCATAGCCACTGGTGGACTTCCATATGACATGTCCACTGGAGGTACCAGATCGGTGGGTTTAAGTCAATTGCAGATTCTCGAAATATTCCGGGATCTGATGAACATGGACGCGGTTAAAAAATTGACCACGTTCATATCCGTGGAATACTAGAATATTCTAAGAATCTTCAATCCACTTAAGGATGGCCGTAACAGATTAGTGGAAATAACATATTCTTCCCTCATGAATCTTTTGGCCACGACCACAACTACCATATTCTTAAAATGATCAAATATTTCAGATATTATTGCTCGGCATAACATAAAATATTTGTTTGATAAAAACTTCAGGGCCTTATCGTTCTTTCACTCTTATTAAAATCTAGCAAATCTTAGAAGACTGCGTGCTATTTGAAATACCAAGTAATCGTCACAGACTATGTAAATCCAGGTTGGAGCCATAATTATCTCATCTGAATTAACTAGTAGGGTAGCCAACCTTATATTTATCTTTCTCGTTCTCCACAAAGGATGAGGAAATAAATATATTTGGGAGGATAAACCATCTAAGTTTATGTATATCTCTCTATGTTTGTCCTCATTGGGAGAATAAGAAAAAATTATTTCTCTATTATCGTTGAGAGCTCGTTAGAGATTCACATAATCCTATGCCTACTGGCTTTAGCAACGGAAGGTGGTTGAATCCAACGCTTTGCTTTGCACAGTAATATTTTTATCTAGCACTCGTCCATCTAACACCCACTCATCTAACATCTCACATCTAAAGTTCACCCATATAATGTTTACACATCTAACACTCACTCATCTAATGTTTGCACATCTAACACTCACACATCTAATGCTCACCCATCTAACTCTTACACATCTAATGCTCACACATCTAAAACTCAACCATCCACCCTAAACTGGGATGTAGAGTGCCTCTCAACGCAATAAATTAATTGATTTGTGCGGGGTCTAGTTTCCATCAAATTAAGTTTAATTTCCATAAAATTTCAGGTTCCAACTTTATGAAAAAAATAAAAAAATAAAAACTACGATTGAAAAAATTAAACTATTCCAAAAAAAACATCAATCCCTAACTTTATCACACTAAAATTCGCTATTTCTATCACTTAAAATACTCATGTAATTAAGCATAAACTTTTTCAACTAAAAGTGAATGCATTTGTTCTACCAACATCGATCCTTAACTTTATCACACTAAAATTTGCTATTTCTATCACTTAAAATACTTATGTAATTAAGCATAAACTTTTTCAATTAAAGGTTAATGCATTTGTTCTACCAAGTTTTGGCTAAAAATGTGGTAAATGTATTTTCAATTAAAATTTAGAAAAGAAATAGTTTTAAAAAGATAAAATTTCAACCAAAATATTGGTACACCATTCCACATCTCTTTTTCTACAACAAATTAAGTTTCATCTAATCGAGGTATAAACATTAATTCTAATCTAAAAAGATAAAGTTTCAGCCACAAAATTGGTACATAACTATGCATTCTAACTGCCAAGTTTCAGCTATAAACTTTTAGCCAAAATATTGGCACACCATTTCGACATCGTGCTTCTTCTCTGCATCAAATTAACTTTCGTCGAATGCATGCATATTTCATTTTTGTAAAAAATGGTTTTTCTTCCATATTCCTTTAATGTTTAAGATTCTTAGTTACATTGATCGGTGTGTATATTTTGGAATTGGAGGAGAGAGTTTGATGGTGGAATTGCACTTTATCATTATCTTCCCTTTTAATCTCTATCATCTAGTTTCAAACTCATAGAAAAATTAGCAACATTTACTATCCTTCTAACTAATTTTGTGCAAGAATTTACATAAATTTTGGTGGGCACTAATTTGCATATTTACATTTTTAACTCCTACGTAAATTTATGCAAAGAATTACATAAATTATGGTGGGATATTGGGAAAAATGTTTATTTACTTGAATAAAAAAAATTTCAAAAAATTTTCTTAAATGTCTATCACCAATAAATCTATGCAAAGAATTACATAAATTATGGTGGGATATTGGGAAACATGTTTATTTACTTGAATATAAAAAAGTCAAAAAATATTTCTTAGATGTCTATCACCAACCTAGATCCATCTTAACTCTAGATCTACCAAGCCCCTAGATGGATAAAATCTTTTTTCACTCTAAAAGAGGTTTGCATCTCAAGAGATTTGATCCCTATCGGTGCTTCGTAGATCCAATGTAAAGATGGATCTGAGTTGGTTTAATTATTAATTATAATTATGCATGGATGGCCCCATTAGTGAATGGTAGAGTCTCTAGATTCTTCAAAGCTTCAAGGGGACTCCGACAAGGGTGCCCATTACCCCCCCTTTATACATTCTCGTAGTCGATACCATGAGTCGACGACTAGAATTAGAGCACAAAAATGGTCAACTCCCCGACCTTCGATATGCTCATAATGTCAAAAGTGCCAATAATTCCTAGTTCGTCGATGATGCAATTCTTCTTGGAGGAACTTCCTAGCTGATATATAGAAGATTTAAACAGGTACTAGACAACTTTATTTCAATTTCAAGAGGTCTAACTAATTTTCTAAATTCCTAAATATGGAACATATATGTGGCCAAGAAAAATCATATTGGGAAATTCATTGGATTTAGCATTGTGGAAAGTTGGAAATAGCTCAGATACATGAGTATTCCTATTTTTCTCAAATCTCATTCCCTCCAAGACTGACAAAGTGCATTATAAAAAATAAAAGGAAAACTTGAATCTTAAGGGGCTAGTGGCTAAACATGGTAGGGCGTATTATCCTCATAAAGTTTTTCTTCTCTGCAATCCTCTTGTACCAATTCTTTTCCCTTTTATCTCCCTGGTATATCCTCCACCAACTACAGAAAGATATCAAATAAGTTTCTTTAGGAGGGTGGTAAATATTCTACCAATAAATTTCATTTGATTAACTGAAAAACTGTGTGAGCCCCAAAATTACATGGAGGATGGGGTATACATGATCCCACTTTGATGAACTAGGTGATGGGTGCCAAATTGGCATGGAAAATGAAATCTAAAGGAGAAATTTGGTGGTCTCAAGTTCTTAATGTAAAATTATTTCAGTAGGGAGATGGCAGATGGATTGATCCAATCTAATATATGTCTCATGGATCCTCTATTTGGAAGCTCACCTCAACTGCAGCGAATTTGATAAAAAAAAATCTTAGTTGGACGCTGGGAAATGGAGGTCACATTGTACGAAGAGAAGAGGAGGAAATGGATAGTGACAAGAAAGAATTCAAACAAATGAATGGTAGAAGTGTGCCTTATCCTAATCATTTAAAAGAAAATATGCCAATGACATGCCCTAACTGTTGGGTTGTTGATCAAGTCAGAGTGAAATACGATGCATCTGGTCGTTATTTGCATGCTGAAGAGGATGTGCTAAATATAGGGATTGGCTGTAGTAACTCGGTAATTATAATATCTTTCTGTACATTTTTAACTTCACATTTCACCTTTAAATTGTAACATCTATATATATTTTATATTTTTAATTATGTTCGGGTTATTAGACACATGACACTATGATTTTTTCACTTTTTTATAGGTGCATTTGTTCCCATCTATGTCGGCATATGGATATCATTTTCACACGGAGGATGTCGATGATGGATGCATGACACAAGACTCTAGAGTGGAAGTCGAGTTTTACCAATCTACTCGTGCTAGTCATTACAATCAAAACCTAATGCAAGGGACATTAGATTACATTGGAAAGATACAAGAGACCATTCAAGTGGACTTCTCTTCGTGACAATGTGTTATTTTTAGGTGCAAGTGTTGGGACACCTTTGATCGAAATAATGTAAAGGAAGATCGCAATAGTGGGGCGATATATATTAACTCTAGAAATATGCGGCTTGAAGTTAGGGAGCCATCTGTTTTCCCAAAACACAACAATCAGGTGTTTTTTACCCATATGTGTTAGACAGGGATTGGTAGTTCGAATTACAATACGACCCTAGATCAAAACATGTTTTTGAAAACAACAGTGGTATCATGCCAAGTGTTGAGGAAGATAATCAAGGTGATGAGAATGGAGAGTGATATGTACTTGTGTTATTTCATCATTTATACTATTGTTGTATGTTTCTATTTTCATTCTTTCACTAAGTATTTTCAATTACTACTACTCCCTCTACTAACATCTCTGCTACATGATTGACATATAAAATACATCATTCTCATACATAAAATATGTTTTTTCTTATTAAATGAAAAATATATTTATTAATATGGAAACATAACTTTCAATTAAAAAAAAAAAAAAGTCATCGGTGTACAGGAAAACATTCATGCATTGGATCTGGTGTGTTGTCAAACATAACTGCACCGTAGACGATGCACACATACCTATGATGCACCATTGTTGGTTTACAAATTTAAATTTTCATAGCAGTGCATCACACGTATGCACCGATCCGCACATATAATATTTTCGCACCATGATTTAATGTTCATGTTTTCTAACACACCGATATATAGCTATATTTTTAAATATTATTTAGGTGGTGCGTTGGGTAAATATGATATCATCGATGCTATCAAAACATACCAAGCACACCACATTTGTGATGGTGATTAAGAGGCATTTGTTTGAGTTTCAAATAGACTTGGTGATGCATTTTTTTCCTATTAGATTATGTAAAATAAATATCTATTTTTTTATGTATTTCTAACTAAATTATTTAAAATAGACATGGCTTTATCATTGTGAATACGATGTAATATTAGATAGGAGAAATGTGAAAAACAAGAATTTTAGTGAATATCTCGTGATAATTCAATTTGTATTTTTTAAATTGTATTATTTAA
>APFE031509064.1:0-30160 GCA_000404065.3 Pinus taeda | reverse complement strand
CCTAGTAGATGAGGTTGAATTAGTTGGGGTTGTTTCTTGTCATTGGATGTTCTTCTTAGAGAGGTACATGAAGAAATTGAAAGGTTTTGTTCGACAAATAGCAAAACCCAAGGGGTCTATGGTGGAGGCGTATATATCGTATGAGTATTTGTATTATTCCACTGAGTACATCAAGTAGATCAAGAACACACCAGGTTTGGCGATTTGGGACGACAAAATGGATGAAGAAAAAAGAGAAGGGGAGATTCTCGAAACAAATGGAAAGAGGTGCATGATAAATAGTAAGTGTAGGCTTATCATTTTTCAAACTACTACATAGTAACGAGTCACACTAAACTTCATATTAATGCATATTTTGATCTCACATGTACTATATATATGTCGGTTTTATTTGATTATCAGCGAATTCAGAAATTGAAGCCATTAACAAATTCATTCTTTACAATATGGAAGCGACACAACCATGGGTTGCATTGTACAAAGAGAAGAGGAGGACATGGGACAATGATAGGAAATAATTCAAATGGTTGAATGGTAGATGTGTGCTTTATCCTGATCATTTAAAAGAAAATATGCCAATGACATGCTATAACAATTGGATTGTTGATCAAGTCAGAGAGAAATACAGTGCATTTGGTCATTACTTGCATGCTGAAGAGGATGTGGTAAACATAGGGAATGGGTGTAGCAATTCAGTAATTATACTCTTTCTGTATAATTTTAACTTCATACTGCACCTTTCAATTGTAACATCTATATATATTTTATATTTTTAATTATGTTCGGGTTATTAGACATATGACATTGTGATTTTTTTCGCTATTTTATAAGTGAATTTGTTCCCATCTATGTGGGCATATGGACATCATTTTTGCATGGAGGATACTGATGATGAATGCATGACACAAGACTTTGGAGTGGAAATTGATTTCAACCAATATAGTCAAGTGGACGTGTCTTCATTCCAATGTGTTATTTTAGGTGTAAGTGGTGAGACACCTTTGATCAGAATAATATAAAGGAAGATCACAATATTGGGTTGATATCTATCAACTCTAGAAAGATGTGGCATGAACCTAGGGAGCCTTATGTTTTCCCAAAACACTGTAGGCAGGTGGATTTTTACCTAGATATGTTGGATACAGATTGGTGGTTATTATTAAGACACAACCCTAGATCAAAACATATTTTTGAGAACAACAGCGTTATCATGCCAAGTAAGGAAGATAATCAGGGTGATGACAATGGAAAGTGATATGTACTTGTGTTATTTCATCATTTATACTATTTTTGTATGTTTTTGTTGTCATTATTTCACTATTTATAATGTTTTTTATTCGTCTTGCTGGCATTTTACAATATAATTGGTAAGATTAACAATTTTTTTTTATTAAATGAAAAATGTATTTATTAATATGGAAACATAACTTTCAATTTAAAAAAAAATCATTGGGGTGCCCAAAACACAGTCACGCACTGGATCCGGTGTGCTTTAAAACATAAATACACCGGAATCGCTGCACAAATACCTTTGACGCATCGTTGTTAGTTCACAAATTTAAATTTTCGTAGCGATGCGTCACACTTATGCACCGGTGTGCATGTATAACATTTAGCACCGATATGGAAAGTTCATGTTATCGAATGCACTGGTTATAACTATATCTTTAAATATTATTTGTGTGGTTTGTTTGATAAATATGATCATACTGGTGTGAGAAGAACATATCAAGTGCACTGAATTTGTAATGGTGATTAAGAGGCATTTGTTTTACTTTCAAATAGACTTGGAGATGCATTTTTATTTCCTATTTAGATTATGTGAAATAGATATCTATTTTTTTATGTATTTATAACTAAATTATTTAAAATAGACATGTTTTTATCATTATGAACATGATGTAATATTAGCTAGGAGAAATGTGAAAAACATGAAATTTAGTGACTATTTCGTAATAATATTTTTTGAGATGTTCATTAAGAAATAATTAAATATATTACTTTTCAAAAGTTTAAATCTAATATATTGTCACTTTTGTATTATTTAACTCATTTTTTATTAAAATAGTTAAATTTAAACTAGTACAATAGCAAATAAAGAACCAAAATAGCATCAAAATGTTATATCTTTATTACTAGAAAAAAGTTCACTTGCCTCTTTAAGAGAGGACTTCCAATTGAACAAACCCCCAACTATAAGTGATTTGATCACAAGCCTTATTTTATATTTCTTTATTCTCATCTTTAGAGAGAGAAATTTTTTATTTAAATGTGTAATGGTTGCTATAAAGATTAAATATTAATTGCTTGAAAATCTCATAGCTTTAGTAATAAAATAGAATTTTATAAAAATAGAATTTTTCAAGTTGTATTAAATCTAAATTAATTGTGTGTGCTCTACAACTCAATATGTGAGAGATGTTGTCACAATGTTAAAATAGTAATAAGAAAATAAATTAATGTTGACCATAATTACAATACTTTAATTTACACCTTAATCTTATATAATTTTATATAGAGATATAATGTAACCGAAAGTAAAAAAAATATAATTTACTTTTTACTACAAGGAAAATATGTAATTTTTTCACATGACAAGAAATATTATTATTGATATTATGTTATGTGTAATTCATTCTATGTTCCATTTACATGTGGTATTTAAAGCAAGATTATATTTATAACAAAAAATATTTACCCACAACCATAAGTAAAATATTTCAATGTCCATATTAAATAACATAATTTTATAGATACTTTATATAGAGAAAAATAAAGTAATTTAAATTGAAAATTTTCTTATATTTTCACTTTAGTGAGAAAGATTGAGAGAATTCTTATTCCATTAATAGTTGCTTTCTAATTCAATGTATGAGGGATATTTGTAAAATTTCCAATGTTTAATATTGATTTGATATATAATATTAATTTAGAAAATATTAATAATAAAAATAATTAAATGTATGCATACATGAAAAAAATATGAGGGGGCATATTTTAACATTTTAATATGGAAAACAAATAAAATATTTCAATGTCAACTACATAGATATTAATATATCAACTGCCTAGATCCATCCACCAAGTGCCTAGAGGGATCAAATCTCTTTTCACTCAAAAATATGTTTGCATCTCAAGAGATTTTGATCCCTCTTGGCGCTTGATACATCTAGAGTTAACATAGATCTAGGTTGTAGGTTGTAAAAAAAAATCTGACTTAAGTTTTTTAAATTTAACAATAGATTGAATTTTATAAACCAATATTGAATTAGTTAAATTGTATTTTTGAATAATTTATTATTAACAATATTTTATATTAAAAATTGAATGAATTACATATTTTCCTCTTTTTAAGAAATAATTAAATTATTTTATCATTGTGGGTATTGAAATATTTTACTAATTAAGTTAGATTGAATATCAATGAACTATCTAAGCAATAGAAGAATATTTATCTTAATTTTACAATCATAATTTCAGCCATACTAAACATTGTAATTTATAAAAATACCTTTGCATTTTTTTAAAGTAAGTTGTTTTACATGCAATTTTATATATAAAAGCTTGATATAAATTCACCAGTGCATAATCTATAATAAACATTATCTCATAAAAATAAATATCACAATGATAATCATCTAACAAATATAAACATTAGCTAAGATACACATTCAAATTCATTGCCATCATCTAAAAAAGACACTTTTAGGAGCACATATAAATGTCATTAGCTAGCACAAAAATCTAATAATCTAACAGGGCATCATCATCGTGATCACATCTAACAAAACACAAATATTGTAATCTAACATCATCACCACACACATCCTCAAATTAATATAAATCTCATGTTAGATAATTTCCATCACGTACACATCTATCTACAAGAACATTAAATGAACATATCTAACATGACCTCACAATATACACATCAATCCTAATGATCAGGCAACCATGAGTTAGGTGGTGCTAGGAAGAACCACAGACTGCAGCAAGAGACAGACCCAAATACCAAGAACCAGAAGAAAATGACAGAGGAGGAGAGGAGGGGAGAGATCCCCTCCTATCGAGATGCAGCGGCAGGGGAAGGCCAGAACGCCAGTAACCAGGCTAGAGAAACAAGAAAACAAGGACCTGTCATTGGAGCACGATGATAGGCATGCAACAGAGGCAAATGTTTACCATGTGAAATGGAGAAACCAAGATTCATAATCCCGATGAACAAACTGGAGCGATACAGAAGCTATATGAAAGACCACGCACTCATGCAAGTTCATTGGAGTATGGCCGACGAAAAAGGATCTCACCAAATGGATTCAGCGAAAATGGTAACCCCGAGGCCACATCAAGCTAAAGCTGAGAGCAAGAGGATTCTTTGCGGTAATATTCTCGAACCTGCAAGATAAAGAAATTTTTTTTGAGAATGGCCCTTACTTTCATTATAATGTTGGATTATTCATGAGATACTGGAAAGAATATTATAACCCAGACAAGGAAAAATTCCTGGCAACCCCATATGGGTTAGGTTATTTGGCCTTCCAATGGACTTATGGGACCCAGAGATCCTAGAGGGCATAGGAAACATGATAGGCAGTTTTGTCAAAATAGCAGAAACAACAAAAAAAGGAAGATACACCTCATACGCTAGAATTTGTGTTTACATGAATATAGCTGACCCTATTCCAAACACAGTAGAGTTAGAGTATCATGAAGAGGTCTGGCAGCAAACCCTTGACTATGAACATATTCCATTCAAATGTGGAAGATGCCATGAGTATGGAAATCTGTTTAAGGAATGTCCACTCAATATAGAAGAAGAGGAGTGCAGGAACAAACAACAGAGGAAAAACCAAGAAGACAAGGAAGGGTTTTAAGAAGTAAAAAGCAAAACAAGACAAACAAGAGAGAATACCAGTAGGGGAAAGAAAGAACAACAAGCCCAACCTAGCAATACAAATAACTTTGAAGCCCTACAACAAGAAGAAGAATATAGCAATGAGACCCAAACAATGGACTGTCAGGGTGAAAAAGGAAAGGAAAATAGCACAAGCCAAGGCAATTCAAAACCCAAGAGGAAAGCACAAAGCGAACTGACAGAGAAGGAGGAAAATGAAGAGAGGGAGAAGATGGATAATGCTATAATGGAAATTAATACAGGCAGAGGAGAAGAACTAAGTTCAGAAGAAGAGGTGTTGAGGAAACTAGTAAATGAATGGAGACACCTAGACGAAAGATTCATTGTAGAAGAGAAAAAAAGACTATACAAAGAAACATTTTAACAGTACCAAGTGAAACAGGGACAAGGGAAAATGGAAATGGCAGAACAACTAGGCCTTCAACAGGACAACACTCTAGATCACCAAAGCAAAGCAAAAAGCGGAAAGAAAAGAAGGTCGAAGAAACTATATGAATCGATACAGATTATGGGAGAAATGTTAGTAAATACAGGGAGGGTAGTACCACTATTGGCGGTATTCCACCAAACCAAACAAGTAGCTCAATGATAATTACATCTTGGAATATAAGAGGCCTTAATAGTAAAGGAAAACAAAGACACTTAGCGGAAAGGCTAAGAAAAGAAAAACCTCAACTAATGTTGATACAGGAAACAAAAATTTCCGGAAGGAAAATGGAGGAAATCCTAAATAAAATAAAACCAAAATATGAATGCATGTTAATAGATGTGAAAGGCGGTGTGGGAGGCATAGCAATACTATGGAACCCTACAAAGATTACTGTAGATTATTGGATAGGCATGAAAAGAATACTCATGGGACAATTCCGGTTAATCGAAAATAGAGAATGGTTTCTAGTCTCTGCAGTATATGGCCCTCATACCCCAGTGGAAAGAGGAAGCTTCCTCCTCCAACTACAACAACTCGGAAAAATCCACGAGGAGAAACTATGGATGATAGCAGGGGACTTTAACTTGACAACATTAATAGAGGAGAAGAAAGGAGGTCTACAAAGAGAAGAGCCAGAGATGGAGAGGTTTAGGGACCTTCAAGAAAAACTAAAAATGGTAGATACTCCAACCATAAATGGAAAATACACGTGGAACAATCGAAGAAGAGGGAGTAGACAAATAGCATCTAGGTTAGACAGATTCTTAGCAACAGAACACTTCATTTGAAAAGATATTTTCTATGAAGCAACAATCCTCCCATGTTTAGGGTTGGATCATTGGCCCATTAAATTAAAAATAGCTATGAATCATCAGAACCAGAATAGACCCTTTAGGTTTGAGTCATTTTGGCTAAGAGAACCCACCTTTATCGATAAAATGAAGAATTGGTGGAAGGAGACTGAGACTGTGATGGAAGGAAGAAACCAAATGCACACCCTCCGACTCAGACTAAAAGACCTAAAAGGAAGGATAAAGAAATGGAATAGAGAAGAATTTGGAAACATACAAAAGGAACACGAAACAGTCCAGATAAAGATGAAACAAATACAATAGAAAATCATAGAGGAAGGAAGAAGCGAAAAGCTGGAAGAAGAGGAAGGACTGGTGCTAAATAACCTGGAAGAAAGGAGAAAACAAGAGGAAATCCTTTGGAAACAAAAATCAAGAATCCAATGGCTAAAATAAGGAGAAAGAAACATGAAATTCTTCCATAAAGTAATGGTACAACATAGACAGCAAAACAAAATCTTCTCCCTAAAGGACCAACAAGGCAATAGGGTAACTCAGAAAGATGAAATGGAGAATTTGTTGGTACAACATTTTAAAGGGCTCCTGACAAAACCAAATATCATAAGGGAGGACAACATTTGCAAAATTTGTCAACATATCCCCAAACCAGTGACTAAAGAGCAAAATTTGGCTCTCTTAAGAGTCATAACAAAAGCGGAGGTGGAGGAGGTAATAAAAAAGATGTAAAAGAATAAAGCACCTCGACCTGATGAATTCACTTCATAATTCTTTCAGGCTACGTGGAACTTCATGAGCCAAGACATAGTGAATGTAGTAGAAGAATATAGATGCATCAAAAGAATGCATCTGGCCCTAAATGCCACATTTCTAGCCCTGATACCAAATACGGAGCACTTGAAAGAACCACAAGGATTCCGACTTATAGTGCTCTGCAATGTTATATATAAAATCTTAGCTACAATAATGGTAAACCGATTGAAACCAATACTACCTGGGTTGATATCCTAGGAGCAAACAGGGTTTGTCAAAGGCAGACAAATAATAGATGGCATAGTGGTGGCACAAGAAGTAATACATTCATTGAAAAATTCAAAAACCAAAGGGATGCTGATAAAATTAGACTTAGCCAAAGCTTATGACAGACTAAATTGGGGATACCTCCAAAAAATCCTAAATGCATTCGACTTCGATGAAAGATGGATGAGTTGGGTAATGTCAATGATAACCACTCCAATTCTGTCAATACTGCTAAACGGATCACCTACAGAATCTTTCAATGCGACCAGAGGGCTCAGACAAGGCGACCCATTATCTCTGTTCCTATTTATCCTCGCAGCCGAAGCACTATGAAGACTCATATAAGCTAAGGTATACACCGAACATATAAGGGCCTAAGACTCTGGGAAAATGATCTCCCTCTAACCCACTAGCAATTTGTTGATGACATCAAGCTATATGGATAGGCCGAAGCTAGCTTTCTTTACCTAGATCATGAACCATGGGAGAGCACTAACATGGGACCAACTGAGAAAAAAAGGATTGCAAGGCCCATCGAGATGTGCCATCTGTAGAGAACATGAAGAGACTATAGAGCACCTAACCAATGCCTGTAAAGTCGGCATAAACCTGTGGAAACAACATTAGCAAATATTTGAAATTAGCGACAGAAATATAATAGTATGAAAACAACGGTAGAGAACTAAAGGAAAAAACCTTACCAAAACAAGATCCTTAACAGGGCTTGGAGACTCTCGCTAGGCTTTGTTCTATGGAATATATGGAAAGAACGAAACAGACTGATATTCAAGGAGGAAGGTAGAGCAAGAACAGAAATGGAAACAAATTATCCAAGATATCAGAGAGACCATTCTAACAGAGAGCTGGTTTGAGGAGGATTGGAAAACTAACCCAACATAAACAAAGATAATGACACGCCTGAACCTAAAGCCAAGCATGATGCACAAGCCAGCTAGGAAACACCAAAGCAATGAGGCGGAGGAGGTCAACCACTTCAAAAGACCCCAAAAGGGGTTCATCAAGTTAAACTTCGATGGGGCTGCGAAAGGGAACCCCAGCAAGGCAGGGACTGGTGGAGCTTTCAAAGATGATAGGGGGAGGACTCTCAAAATCTATGCGATGGACTGCGGTAATGCTACAAACAATGAAGTAGAGTTTCATGCATTGAAAAAGGGCTGGAAATCGCAATAAGAGAGAAATACCAAAAAGTACAGGTTGAAGGATACTCGAAAATGGTAATTGATATAGTCAAATAGCTACAAAAAGGAACCCAATCGAAGAAGATCAGCCATAGCTGGAGAACCACTTGGCTGGTGTAGGAGATTGGAAAACTCACCAGATAGATAGATTACATCCTTCCCACCCATGTGAGAAGGAAAGGCAACGCACCAGCAGACAACCCGACAAATTGGGGGAGCAGTCATGGAGGAAGAACCTTGGATGCAAACAAAGAAGAGCTATCCCATATGGAGGAGATGGCAAACTTAGTTAAAATCCTAGAACATGACAAAGGAGGAGAGGGGAACCCCCAATCGAGGGACAACATAGGAAATCTAGAGGGACCGAGGAGATGTGACCGGGAAGGGAAAGGAAGAGGATAAGTGGGGGAATGGATAGATGAGGGAAATGAAGTGAGCAGATAGGTAAGATGGCAAGTGGTGGAGCAGGGCAGAGAAGGTACAACTCCTGAGAGAATGAGGGCGGTGACGGATGAGCATGACAACGAAGAGGGCAGGGCACTGAGCAAGGGGGCGGGTAGAAGGATGTTAGAAAGTGGCAGGACAAGGACAACATGCACACAGCAAGAGCAGCTGGGAGAAAGTGAGGATTAATGAGAGGAGATGGCAGCTAGGATAGGGGGGTAGCATTTTGAGATGACGGCGTAGTGATCAGCACAGGTGATAATGCTAGACAGGTGGCAGTAAAGTTAAGGGACAAGAGGGAGATGGGCATAACACTTAAAGGAAATCAGGGCATAGTTAGACGCATGCAGATGTCAGAGACAAGAGCTGGAGAGAGGAAAGGTGGCTAAAGAGCGAAGATCCAGCCTGCAGACGAAAGCAACATTCGACCTACAAGTTGGTATGTAGTTCCTCTATTCCCCAACCTCATTAGGCTTAGGATTAACTTCAGTAGGAATATAGGAAATCTGATACGGAACAAGAATGAGTCTGTCAAGGAGGAAACCAGACCCTCTTGTGACACTGGTGTAGACAAAACAAAAGTGCTTGTGAAAACTCAGGGTAGGGAGATAAGGTGGGAGGGTCTCGAACCCAGGAAGGGAGAGGACTATACCATTGTAAAAGCTCGAATTAAACCTAGACAGAGCGTGACTATAGCCACCCCTGTAGGAAACGATGGGAGGGATATAGCAGGTAACAAGGAAGCACCTCGGGGAACAAAAAAATCAAGGAAAATTGAGAACCAGGGAAACAAGAAACCTCTAGGAGAGGTATTTAGTGCCAACACCCTGAGGGAAGATGTAGACAAACCAGGGAGACCTTGGGAAGGGAGGAACAAAAAACTGACCTTATCTAAGGAAGAACTCGTGAGGACGTCCAAAACAAACAGGTCGTGTGGCCACTGTTGCCGTGGAGGGAAAATGGTAAGAGATCCAAGAAAGGATCGAACCCATAACAAGGAGAGGACTGGTGACATTTCGACAAAAATCCTGAAGGAAACAAACCCTAGAAACGGAAGGGATAACAGAAAGGAAATGGGTAAATGGGAAATAGTTTTGTTTTACTATTATAATTCTGATAAATGCAATGGCTCTGTGATAGGTATCACCTCACACTATGGACAACACAACAAGGAAGATAGAGAACAACGAGAAGAAGACAATTATAGGCAGGCAGGGAGTAACATGGCACCCAAGAGAGGCAAGAGAGGTAATAAGAAGGAAGAAGGAATAAGCGAGTCAAATAAGAAAAGAGGGAAGAAGTCGGGCAGTGAACACATGAAAACTCTTATTGACGCATATATGGCATGGAATCCGCCATACATCAGAGCCCAAATTGCTGGTTGGGAGAGAGAACTGAATGACAACATCAAGAACTAGGACATCCCCATGGAGGAGTGGGAAAGCATGGTTCCCAATCCAGGGAATTCTCGAGGCCGTCACTCCCTCTTTAGACAAACCATTGAACAATATTGGGTAATAAAGAATGTGGTGGCATGGGCCATGACCCTAAAGCGAGAACAAGAAGCAGGTGACGGAACAGAGGCACAAGAGAAAAATAAGGAAAAGGATCTAGTCAGGGTTGAACTACTCAGGGAAATAGCAACAATTTAGATACAGGCCTATAGAAATAACTTGGCCTTGGGAAGAATTGAGTAGACATTAAAAGATATGAAGTGGAGAATTGAGTAGACATTACAAGATATGAAGAGGTGTGAGATGCCTGGCTCCAGTGCCAAAGCGCAAGCCCCAGTAATATCCTCGGATGAGGATTGATGTAGCGGTCCAGTTTGAATCTGATAAAATTTTGATGAAATGCATTCACTTGTTTAATTTGTTTTATCTGAGCAATAGTATAGACAGTCAAAACAATGTTGCTAGATGGATATCAAAAAACCTTTTTAAATTTTGGACAGGTTTTAATGCACACAGGTGGCTACGTGGTTTCCTTCAGGCAGGTAAGCCACATGGAACAAATGGAAGTCTATGATTTTGGAAAATTAATATAAATAGAGGAAGCACTGCCAGGTTTACAAAAAAAAAACAATATGCACATCAACACCAACATATAAATTAAGTACATAAACATGAACAAAAAAATTGGTATATATATATATATATATATATAGAAGTCAAATAACTACATCATGAAGTCAAATAAGTGCAATCAAATATCTGATACAACATGCGTAGTAGTGCCTGCAGCCTGGTCTGCAGTAGAAGACGATGGATGGTCAACTACTGTCTGATCAAATACGTCTATCGAATTCAAGTCATGAGGTGGACGACTAAGAGGTGGTTGGTTTGCAGTAGAAGGACATGGCTCATCTGCAGGAGAAGGTGACCAGTTTGCTTTGTTAGGAAAAACATACGGCACATCCTCTAGCTCTAAAATATTGACATCATTAGGCTACTGACAAGGAGGCTTTGTACTACCAGAAGGATCACAGACACCCTAACGACCATGATCTGATGGGGTGGCACCACTAGAAGCATCGTCATCACCATCCTCATCATCATGAATATGATCATCACCCTTATCATCGTGATCATGATCATCACCCTCATCATCATCATGACCATCCTCATCATCTCATGGATGTGTTGTTGCATGATGCCCTGCAGCCCTCATTGCTTCCAGTAAAGTACTAGCTCCAATGGCATGCTACATAAGAGACATCAAATCCCGCGGACAGGTCCTGTAGATATCCACGAACATCGAATCTGCGCTAATATCTTGAGGCCTCATAGGGCAGACTCCCTACCGAACCAAAACTCTAGTCAATCTATCACAGTAGTCCATTCGACATTGCATAACAAGCCTCTACCCCAGATGCCCATGCACCCCTAAGGATGTGCCTCACCCTCGCCCTCTTCAGCCTCACCCTCCTCATCTCCTCCATCTGACGGTGGGGGAGGAGGCATGTCCCCATCATATGAGCTAATGTCTACAAAATATATATACACAAAATTAATTAAACAATTCCATTAAACAATTTAATAAAACAAGTTAAAGAACATGCTAGATTTTTTTTTATTCTAATTCATTAAAATAAGAAAATGAAACTAGATTAATTTAAAGAAAACATTAATATTACCTCTATCATCTTGAGGCTCATCCACTGTGAAGAAGATGTTGGGACACCCTCTCTAATCAATCCCCACATGCGGATACCCCAACATGTCAAACACATGGTCATCCACACTGCTCTGTAGCTTCAGTGCCTCGTCCGAAATCTTGGTCGGAAACTCTGGCATACCCCTCTTAGGCATCATCTGCCTCCACATGTGCATCCAGGTCTCAGTAATCGGCCTAGGAGGATGACGATCAAATGTAGGCCTTCTCTCCGGAAACCTCTCAAAAAATAGACAAAAAAGCTCGGAAGAAAAAGGGAAGTTCTCCTTCCCCTGTCTTGAAAATGCATGATATCTATCTAAAACTGTGCAAAACTACCTTAAAAAAATGGCATACCATTTGATGCAATGTGGCCCTTGAATCAAAGAATCAACATAATACAAAAGAGGGAAACTAATGTGTTTCCCATCACCACAAGAATGTGAAATGGTGCTAACTAATAATGAGAGGCACCTAGCCTCCTCTGTCGCAAAAGAAGAAATTTGTAGTTTTCCACCACGAACCTAAAAATATGATGGATGGACTGCATGAGGCCCGACATATCTCAAAGTGTATGCAAGTTGACTCTTAGTTTCAACACCATCAGGGACAACAGGGAACTGGGGAAAATCCTTCCCTCTCTTGGATAGTCCAGTGATAAAGTAAATATCCTCCTCAGTGTGCCTATACCACAACTTAGGACTGACATAGAAAGCCTATCGTTGGACATTCCATCAGTGGATCAGATGCACCAATATGACAAAGTGTGCCTTCAGGGATGTACCCTCCTCATAGTACTTTAGGAGGCTTACATTCTTCAAGAGCGCTCGGGTCACTGCAGTAATATGGCAAGGGTATAAATCCCTCTCCCTCTCTCTCACCTGCCATGGTTGGACCATATTGTATGGGTCCACCTGCTGCCCCTGCTCCCTCTACTGACGTCTCTGCTACATGATTGATATTTAAAATATGTCAGCCTCATACATAAAATACAATTTTTTATTATTAAATGAAACATGTATATATAACTATGGAAAGATAACTTTTAATCTAAAAAAGAAAATTGGTGCCTCAAAACACAGTCATGCAACAACACTGGTGCACTTTCAACTATAACCATACTGGTAATGATGTGCACATAAGTATGACACACCACGGGTGTTTCAGAAATTTAATTTTTCATAGCGGTGCGACATATGTGTGCATTGGTGCGCACGTATAACATGTTGGCACGAAAACAATACGTTCATGTTATCAAACACACTGAGCTAAAGTTACATTTTAAAATATATATTTGCAGTGCGTTTGGTAAATATAAACACATTGAGAGTGATGCACACATCTTTCCTGGTGCATTTATATTTACAAAACACACCACCACAATGGCAGTGCGTTATGTTCATGCACTAAAATGTGGTGCACCTTGTAAATTTACAGGGCACACAACGCCCAGTGCGAGTCAAACATATCGAGTGCACTGTGCATCAATTTTTTTGTTTTTGTTTTGAAAAAACAATGACAAATTCAACCTGATTTACAATTCTAATCTGCTAAAAACTCAAATTACAAAGAAACACGAAGATTACCTAGACATTTGGTCATTAGGGAGGCATTGTTGACACAATGGAGAAAAACAATTTTTCACACTGTTTGAGAAAAATGGAAACTTAAATAGTGAGCATGGTACTGAAAGGTGGTGAGCAAGAGAAGCATCGACGTCAAGGCGCTTGCACGTGACAAGAGTGGCATCAATGCTTTAGAGGTCTCCCAAATTGTAGATGGTAAAAATGAAAACATGGCTGGGAGGGTTATTTTTTATTTAACCATCCTCTGGTGTGTTTCGCGAAGCGCATCGAGGTGGGCTATATCCAAAAGCACAATATTTGTTTTTTTAATTTGAAATTATCACAATGCTTTATCGAGACACATAGGGGCTTTACGTTATCGGTAACACACTAATGTTATGGTTTTACAAAAGCACATACCTTTTCATAGAAATTAGAAACTGCCTATTGGTACACTTTATAAGATGCCTCAGGGTGTTGTTATATGTTTACCACATCAGGACGTCATTATCTAATAACACCAATACATTTGACTATATGAAGGAGTCTAGTGCTAGCGATTTTTCAAGCATTTGCACGTTTTGGTATTTAGCGCACCGTGTTTTTTATTTTTTAAAAAAAGAATTAAGCGGTGCACCATGTTATATGCAAACCTGATGCGTGTATTGATAATAAAGTACCAGTGTGCTTGAATAATTTAGACACACTGTCAAAGAAACATCTGTTCGCCCACCTCCGCTAGTGACCTCCACTACAAACATATTTTTGGGCTATTTTTATAGGGGCCTCTGCAAAAACCTTCGCTAAAAGGTCTTTTCCTTGTAGTGTCACCAAGTTGGTTATGTCCTGGAGAACTCGACCCAGAAAGAGGGAATTCGACCCAGCATAATCATTATAAATAGAGGGAGGTTGACTCATTTGGAAGCACACACTCACAAGTTTGATATATAAGAGAAAGAGGACAAAAAAGAGAGTGAACTGCAGAAGAAGAAGACCTAATAGAAGGAAGAAACAAAATCGAAGTTTTGGGCATCTATCTCTCACACATGCGAAATCTTCAAGGGTTTTTGGACAAGTGGTTGGGGGTCGAAATTCTGAAGTAGCTGTAGGTCTGAAATTTTGTAGCTGGGAGGCTGAAATTCTGGATTGAAGTTGCATATGGGGAGCTAACACTTTGAGACTTTGGCATAATACATCTACTTGAAGGAAAGGCTCACTTGGTGCTTAGAGGAGGTCTTTGTCTAGGTCTAAAGGGTCCTGGATTATCTCATCTTGATTTGAATCTACTAGTAGAAGAGTTCGTTTGGGTTTTCTCCTAGATAGGGGTTTTGCCCTAGCTAAGTGCCTATATCTTATGTTCATTGTTCTCATGATCTTCATACATTTAATTTGGTAATTGCTTTATGAAAGATAACATAATAAATAAGTAAAAATAGCCAACATAAATCACAAGTAATTATCAAGAAAAGAGGAATCAAACCCTAATATCTACATCAAGTGATTTCTCAACCATGCCAAGGCAAATATAATCCCAATGTTAAATAATACCACTTATGGGTGGCGATATGCCATTGTCCTATTTAGCCAATCAAATCCTAATATCTACATCGAGTGATTTCTCAACAATTCTGAGGCAAATATAATCCCAATGTTAAATAATACCACTTATGGGGGGCGTGCTACCACGTCCCCTTTTGATTGGCCAAGGAGGACAATGGCATATCACCACCCTCCTCTCTCCTTTGATCACCCAGATCCAGGGAATATGTTTAAACTTTTTAAAACAATGCAATTTTCCATTTTACAAAGATCACTAGCAGAACATGATGGTCAGTAGCATTAAGATCACATCATCCTTTTAGAGAAGGGCCCTATCATCAATAAGGGACCATGAAGATGCATTATTATGAAGGATATCTAGAACAGGTTCCCGACCAACTTATTTGATGGGGCATCATCATCAGGGAGATGTGGTAGCAAGATGTTGATTGTCATGAGGCTTGCTGATTTCTATAAGTTTAATTGGTGCAGCAGATGGCGTTCTAATAGAAGCACAAACTTACTAGCATTTTTGGGTATCCTTTATTGTGCCAAGTGGCTGGACATTGCCGAGATCGATGTGTTAGGAGATTCTAAGGTGATCATTGAGTGGGCGGATCAACGATGCTCTCTACAAGTTCCAGCCCCTTCTCATTGGATGATAATGATCGAGTCTTTGATTTCGGCTTTTTCTAGGATCTTTGTCGCCCACATATACAAAGAACAAAACGTTAAAGCCAATTTATTATCGAAAGAAGGGTGTAGTGAGATCTCAGGCAAGATATATTCCGAGGTCTTCTCCAATGACACTTTCCGGAGGAATGGACAAATGGAGATATGGCGTAGCCAATTTTTTTTGTCATTTTTGTGCTGTAAGGGCTCGAGCCTGTACTGTCTTTGTTTAGTCAATAGTCTTTATCTGTATTTGGGATTTGGTTTTAGATACTAAATAAACTAGGAGTGTTTTTTGAAAGTCCATAAATAGAAGTTTCACATATTTAACAATTTCCAATTTTTATTTTATGAAAATAAGTACTTAATAAAAAAGATATAACTATATAAATCCTATATAATTGTAATTTTTTTAATGGAAAATTCGTTATTTTTGGCGGTTAGATAAAACCGGTGTTAGTAGTGTTAGTTTTTTTTTTTTTTTTAAAAGTTTATTTTTTTTGAGTTACATTGATAATGAAAAATATAATAATTAATTGATCATAACATTAATAAAATATTATGTTCTTGAAATTTCAACTTCAAACTTAATATGAATCAATGAACCCAATTGTATTTTACCAAAATAATTAAAAATCATAATTAATTATAGTCCCATCAAAAAATTATATAAAACATATTCGACCTGAAAGAGCGAAAAGAAACGAATATGATCTGGTAACACTTTGCCAATGGTATATACTAAGTATAAGAGTGGAGTGAAATTATTATGGCGAAAAAAATGATATCCCTATATGGAAAACACCTTTCGTGAATTCCTTGATCCACGTCATGTGAGTGTACTGTATATGTGTACAGAATATCGAGGTTCATATCATGGCGGTGGAATCGAATGACGGCCCAGCAAAAGTAAAAGCATCGCAATGCCAAGGGATAAGAGGGATCGAGTATGTTCACAGAAAAACAGTCCTGCTCATTGAGGAGAAGCCGAGGAAACCTCCCTTATACAAGCACTTCATTCCAGGTAACTTTATCTTGCTTCTCTCGCATTTCTTAGTTTTTATTATTCGTAGCATCCATTCCTAAGCAGAAACAGCGTGGATCTTGTGCTTCTAGCTGCCCACACGCAACCTGTTTTGTCCGTCTTTCTCGCGTTCTTTTCAATTCCAGATTTAATTAACATTTTTTTAAATGTGTATTTGTTTTAGGTTTTGAAAATTTATTATAATTTAGTTTTCAAATTAACGTGTGGGGATGGTTATTTTTAGTGTTTATTGAATTAATGTAAGTTGATTTATTATTCTTATTTAAAGAAAATTATTTCTAATTAAGGTTTAAGGCAGAATCTGGGGCAGATTTTCTAGATTTTAAGGTCATGAACTTTTTTCCTAAAAAAAAATAATTTCTTCTTAACCAATAAAACCCAACCTATTCTCTGAGTATGTATTATTAAAATATCTTTACATTTTTTTTACACATTATAATTTTGTAATAAAAACAAGTTTTTTAAATATAAATATAAATTTAGCAATACCTGTCAACGCTGAAGTCTACATTATAAACTTCTAATATTTATAATTCCTTCAATTTAAAAGACTTTTTACCAAATTTCTTATCAAAATGTTGATTTCTATCTTCCTTATTTTCAACAGCTAGAAAAAACCTATTGCTAACGTGTTTAGACTACTGGCTTAGTTAAAATGATTTTATAATTGAGAATAGGTTTTGGTTAATTTGTAAAGCTGGGTGTTTCTTCTGTCATCAAGGATCAAGATTCAAATTCCCAGAGATAAGTTTGATCCTTGATTCAAATTGCCAGAGATAAGTTTCCCCCCTTATGAGGAGCATGACCCTGGCCATTCATGGCAGGTACCAGTGTTGGGTAAATTTGGCAAACTAAATACCCCACCTATGACATATCGGCTAAAATGATTATTCTATAGCGTTGTTAGCTGGAGTGGATGGAAATCAGGGTGCATGGGATTGTAGTATGTTGAATAGCAGTTTTTTTTTCCTCTTCTTGTGAATTGTTATGTTATTTGAGACTGCATTACTGTTACTGATATTTTCATCCAGCACAATCGGCTTTACTGTACTAATTCAATCTAATTTATTTATTATTTTGGTCTCTCCTATGTACTGCAATCGAACAGCTTTAACTCTGACAATTGCTTGCATTTGGAGCAGGTGACTTAAAAAAATGGCTGATCGCCTAACAAGAATTGCTATAGTAAGTTCAGATCGCTGCAAACCCAAGAAATGCAGACAAGAGTGTAAGAAGAGCTGTCCAGTTGTTAGAACAGGTGCGCTTTCCTGTTTTCGTTTTGTTTTCAGAGTGTATCTCTTGGAACATACTATTTCTTTTTAAGTGCATTCTAACCCAACTTTTTAAACTTGGCTTCTTTTGTCATGAGGATCCTCTTTACCATTTCATAGGATTTTACAATATCTTTCAAGTTTTGAAAATAGAGATTGATCTTTGGATAATCCACCAACCCATTCTGTAACGTTTTCAGTTTTCCCTTCCAGCTTAAGTTTTAAGCAATTTCTGAGACAAATCTGCTGAGCAGTTAATTATTAGTATCTGTGATATAATCCATTACTACAACCCATAATTAGAGTAAATCAACAATTTCTACTCATAACCAAGAAGTCTTGTTGAATCCATTTGGAAAGACATCTGAGAAGCTTTCCATGTGTAAATTACAATTATGTTGTATTTCTAAATTAAATAGGCTGGTATTTAGATACCTGAATTTATTGTTTGACCTTGTTCTTGTCCTTCAAATTCCAATCCAAAATATTCCCTAAATAAAGATGACCTATTTTTTTGTTCATGTGATTTCCTTGCAAGATTCTGCTAATAGTCATTAGAGGCACATTGTCAAGTTGGGACCAGTAAGTTTTTTGGAGTTCTCACTTTCAATAGAAGGGAGGTGCTAAATAACAAGGTTGGGCCAGGGTCATATGGTGTCCCATGTGACCAGCCAAGGGCCAATTATTGCTTTTGCACGGGTGTTTTTTTCGTTTATGTCAGCATGTTGAGAGGAATTAACGTACAAATGTAAGCAAATATATGGAGCAGCTCCACTTGCAAGACGTGGGTCCTTCTCTAATGAAAGGAATGTGACGTGGCATTCTCAAGGGCAGTTTTTTAAACTTCTGATCATAGGTTATTCCATATAGAGAAGGATCCATTCCTTCATCGTATCTCTCTTACCCTGCAATCTGATTATCAACCCATCACTATGCTTTGATCATTTGCTTCAAATTCTTATAACATGTCCACTTTGCCTCCATTTTCTTGTTCTCTTTAAATTATTTATTGTTCAACTATCAGAACATTAGCAATTGCTTTTCCTCTGCAAGTTCCCTAGTACCATTTCCAAAGGAATGCATAATTTTTTACATAAGAAACTTTTTGAAGTGAGCGGGCAATAAGTCTTCTCATAGCTGTGTTGTTACCTCCTAATCCTTAATAACTTGGCTTGGTTCGATTGTAAAATTTAGTGACTTGTCCTCTGTTTCACTAATTTTCATTAGTATCTTTCAAATATATTACTTCCCTAGATCCAAAGTTGATGTGTGAATGTGAAAGACTGAGCATAATCTCCACATTAACACTAGGTGAAGAACATTGTTATTACTTGTAGCACTTGCCTTGGGGCATTTGTGGACATGTTTGGTAATGTGCGTAGACATTGCAGGGCTGGAATCTAATGTCCTTTTCGTTCTTGTTTTGAAATAGTGGGATAATTGCTACCTCCATATGATTAAAGATCCAATGCTCATTAATTTGACTAAGGAGTCCCTCTCCACTTTTTCCATTTCATCCTTGGCTAAAGAGATGCCCCTCATAGCCATGATATCCAACTCCTTATTTAACTCACATTTGATGTGAAATATTTATAAATTTTTTTACTTCAAATATTCTTGTGCTATGATCTTGGCCAGTCTGTTGTCCAAAGGGTGAGACTTCCCTAGCATTGCTTTGATTATATTCACGGCATTTCCCAAAACTGTCAATGGAGTAATATGTATTTCCCACGCTAGAATAAGACCTCTTAGTAACACATATGCCTCTGCAATAGTATTTGGAGCTTTCTGTAATCCTCAAGAATATTATGTTACTTGCATTTCTCCAAGATCATAGATTATCCCTCCACTCTTACCACCCGTAAGGGCTCAAATTACATTTCATTAGTGTCAAATAGGAAATAAAGAAAACATAGTTTGACTTTCAAATAAAACACATAAATAAGGAGTATGGCTTACATGGCAATACTCCTTTCTTGGACAACATCAACACACCCAAATAATTTGCTTGCATCTCTTTTGTGAGCTTCTTGATCAGTTATCATCCTATGAAGACAAGTAAGGAACTCTTCCATAACCTTGAAATTGAAATCAATGTTACATGAGTAAGCATAAGTGGGGTTGAGGAGAAGCAAATGGAGATAATGTTTCCAATCACTGTAATTGGGGCATTAATATAGCTTAGACATAGATGGCGAAGCATTTGGTTCCAGTTGATTGAAAGGTGTAGGCTCTGGTGTCCATGGATCCATCGTTCAAGTAGAAGCTGCGGGTTCTAGTTCTAGTTCTTGTGAATCAGTTGTATTAGAAGCAAGATGGAGAGTTGCATTTAGCAATGAAGTCTCAACCTATCCAAGGCTTTCTCTCACTTGATTTATTTTAGGGCCAACAAGAATAATGATACCTTATACTTGCTCATCAAGTCCACTACTTGTATAACCCATTTGAAGAAGTAATTTGGAACCAATACCTTCAATATACTTCTCAAAGTTGGGAGAAGAAAGCTCATGACTAGCCAACATTACAAGAGAGGAAGTTGCATCAGAAGAGGATAAAGTATCCTTTTGCAAGGTGTCAGGTACCCTTTCCTTCTCCCCTTTAGTATTTCTGGATCCACTTATTTTTGTATAGGCTTTGACTAAGGTTACAAAAATTTCGGAGGGATGTATCTTTTTCAGCTAATTTTTGAAGCAAAAGATCATTGTCATTCTTCAGGTTTTGAGACTTGTCAACGAATTTGGTATTAGATTTCTGCTGTAAAAGATTGTACTCCTGAAGTTCGGTATTAGTATTCAGCAATTGGGCAACAGCATCCTGCAGTGAAGCAATCAAATGATTTTCAAGTTGAATACATTAGGTCTGGAGAATATCTTCTCAAGAGTTTTCCACGCATCTGTAGGAGGTTCTCGGTTATAAATATGGAACCATATTCTCTTACTGTTTTTGAAGTATTTCAGGTAGGAGAATTGACTAGTAATATTTGGTGGCCACGGGAAGACTAGGGTTAAAAACCTCTTCCCTATCATTTTATAAAGGATATTTTTTTGGAGAGGAGTATTTTAAAAAATATGTTGATTCCACACAATAACACACGAATATGCCTTTAAGGAAATATAGTCAAGAAGTTCCATTGTCCTGTGACGAAATACAATTAGTAACGACCCATTATCTAGGGAAATAGAGAACAAAATTCTGCACCTTTATAATCTTGATGTGAACTCAAGATTATACACTGACACTAAATGTCATTGAAAGCAGCCTGTAACTAGAGCCACAGATTAAAAACATTAATAATAAATATACAAACACAATACTAGGAAAATTAGAAGTTATGACAGCTTGTGGTTTAACTTTTTAAGTTAATAATCTATATCTCTATCTGGTCTGTTACTTCCAGTATCAAGGAAATACATGTTGGGAAAATGATATGGAGCTTCACTTATAAATATAGTAACCCTTGTGAAATCATGGGAATACACATTTATATTTTCCTTGGTCTGCTGTAGGTGGGTAAATTGAATGCATTTATGTTTTTTGCAAAATAAATTCATTTTATCATTGTCGCTGGAAAATAATACGGAGCTTCAATTTCAAAAATACCAAATAGTAGCCCTTCTGAAATCATAGGAATGCACAACTATTTTTTTATCTGACTTACTGTAAGTGGGTAAATTCAAGCCATTTATGTTTTGTGCAAAACTAATATCATTTTATCATTTTTACTGTTTACTGGAACAGTTCTTATGTATTGAAATATTCTGCTATTGTTGATTATGCTAAAGGATTCTGAATTATTCATTGTACAGGAAAGCTCTGCATAGAAGTTTCCTCTTCCTCCAAAATTGCTTTTATATCAGAAGAGTTGTGCATTGGCTGTGGTATCTGTGTTAAGGTTAAATTATTGTTTTGAATAAAATTGTCTATTCTTGGTTTCCATAGAACCATGATATCTTAATAAAGAAAGTGCAGTCTTGTGCAAAATTCAAAGCATTTCATAACGACTGTGTTTTCAAAGCTAATTTTATTCTGTTTCCAATACAGAAATGTCCATTTGATGCTATCCAGATCATTAACCTACCCAAGGATTTAGAAAAAGATACAACACATCGATATGGGCCAAACACATTCAAGTTACATAGGTTAGTGTGTCAGTATATACCTTGGAACTGGGAAAAACAGCTGTGTTTTACATTGCACTTTGTCAATCTTTAGAAAGATTGGCTGTTATTGTATTGCAGGTTACCTGTACCAAAACCAGGACAGGTCTTGGGACTTGTTGGAACCAATGGTATAGGAAAGTCCACTGCACTCAAAGTGCTTGCTGGAAAACTGAAGCCCAATCTTGGCAAGTTCAATGTAAGGACTTGGATGTCAAGCTACCGATCTTAACTTTTAGTATTTTAATGTTGTCATTTACTTTGATCCTTTACTATGTTCTATGTTAACTGTCATATAAGTCAGGTTTCGTAATGGCTTCTCTTTTGCAGAATCCACCTGATTGGCAAGAAATTCTTACATATTTCAGGGGATCAGAGCTACAGAATTATTTCACACGTATTTTAGAAGATAATTTGAAGGTTTTTCTTTCTCCAAATATCTCACTTTAAACATTATTGCCTTACGAAGGAGAAAATTGGGACTGCATATGCAGCTTAGAGCACTAGACATCAAATAGACTGGAATAAGCAAACTATAGATAAGGTGCATAAGTGTATCTTATTTCTGAAAGGTTTGGAAAGTTGAAAGATAAAAAATTTGCGCATGATTATCAACATTAGTCACCATATCCAAAAAAAGGATGATTCCATGCACATGTGTTGGAAAGAGCTGGCACACTGAAGATGCTCTTGGACATGTTTTCTGATGATAAAAAATATGAGCGTCATGCTAGCTTGTCCGAAATAGAGTCCAAGTTTTCATGCAAACAGTTGATTTATTTGTTTCTAAACAGCATTTTGACTTGTAGTTGGTTGACATGATTTTTACTTGGCTGATATTGGACTAGGCTATAATCAAGCCTCAATATGTTGATCATATACCAAAGGCAGTTCAAGGGAATGTTGGTCAGGTGCTTTCTCAAAAGGATGAAAGAGATATGAAGGCCGAGCTTTGCGCTGATCTTGAACTGAATCAGGTTATTGATCGAAATGTTGACGAGTTATCTGGAGGAGAATTGCAGCGGTTTGCTATTGCAGTAGTTGCAGTTCAACATGCTGAGATATATATGTTTGATGAACCCTCAAGTTATCTTGATGTAAGGCAACGGCTTAAAGCTGCATTAGTAATCCGGTCCTTGCTCCGGCCCAACAGGTCAAGTTTTAGTAATCTGTTAGTCATTAAATCTACTTTTGTTTGACAAGTTTGCTTATTATTTAGTTTCCTTCAGTTGCTACTGATGGCGGATTATTTTAATTTTTCAGCTATGTTATTGTTGTCGAGCATGATCTTAGTGTCCTTGATTATTTATCGGACTTTATTTGCTGTCTGTACGGGAAGCCTGGCGTCTATGGTGTAGTAACGCTTCCATTTTCGGTCAGAGAAGGGATAAATATCTTTCTGTCTGGTTTCGTGCCTACTGAGAATCTTCGTTTTCGAGATGAATCACTTACGTTCAAGGTTAACTTTCTTTAGCTTCATGCAATCTTGGCATTCTTTCCTTCAACCTTTATATTGAACTCTTTAATGACTTTAGTCTTCGCAGGTTGCAGAGATTCCGCAGGAAAGTGCAGAAGAGATAAAATCCTATGCACGCTACAAATATCCAAGTATGTCTAAAACACAGGGCAATTTCAAACTTGATGTAGAGGAAGGAGAATTCACTGATTCACAGATTGTTGTAATGTTGGGAGAAAATGGAACAGGAAAAACCACCTTCATACGCATGCTGGTATGGAACCGTCATTTCGCTCTGTTTTTTCTGGGGATATTAGTTGAATCCGTTTTTCCTTATTATTTCTTCTAAGGTTGCCTATTTATAAAGATGAGTTGAACTCAATCCTGAGTTAATTTAATGTTTTCAGCCATGGCCCACAAGTATCTTGGCTTATTAAATCATCTTCTCTCGCAGGCTGGATTATTAAAACCAGATACAATCGAAAACTCAGAGGTGGAGATACCTGAATTTAATGTGTCATACAAGCCACAGAAGATAAGCCCAAAGTTTCAGCATTCTGTAAGGACTTTATTACACCAAAAGATTCGAGATTCATACACTCATCCTCAATTCACATCTGATGTCATGAAACCCCTCCAAATTGAACAATTATTGGATCAGGAAGTTGTAAATCTTTCAGGTGGAGAATTGCAGAGAGTAGCGATATGCTTATGTCTTGGCAAGGCATGCTTTTCTATACACCTCGACTTACCTAAGAGCCATTTTTCTTTTTCCCATTGAACTTGTTAGGAGATAACTTCATACTTTTCTGCTCATTAAAAATGCTTTAATGCTTACATGTTTATATATGAGCATGTTCCATTCTGTCTGCATTCATATCATACATTGTCGTCTGGTATTGCAATAGTCAAAGAGTTATTGGATTTGTAAGAGGGCACTGGGAATCACATTTGGAGTAAATGTTTTGTTCTGACCGTGCCCCTGTATCTTCGGTCCGGTAACTGTACTTTGACAAAGAATTCACATCTTTGTGCAGCCTGCAGATATTTATCTCGTTGATGAACCAAGTGCGTACTTAGATTCTGAACAGCGTATTGTGGCAGCAAAGGTCATAAAGCGATTTATTCTTCATGCCAAGAAGACAGCTTTTGTTGTTGAGCATGATTTTATAATGGCAACATATTTGGCAGACAGGGTTATAGTATATGATGGGAAACCCTCTGTGGAGTGTACTGCCCATGCTCCCCAGAGTCTACAAACAGGAATGAACCTCTTTCTATCAGTAAAGTTCTATCATTTGCATTATCCATGATCCGGCTATTGATAGTTCTGATTTTATGTGGAAAATTCTAATCTATGTTTCCCTTAATACAAAGTTCGACTTCCTCGTTTTTCCAAGTTTTAACATTGTTGTTTTTATGTTTTCTGTCAGCACCTGGATATTACATTTAGACGAGATCCGACGAACTACAGGCCTCGTATAAATAAATTTGATTCAACAAAGGACAGGGAACAGAAGAATGCAGGGACATATTATTATCTGGATGATTAATTCTTGTCACTCAGAGTGTAATACACATGAATGGTCACAAGCCAACAAAATTATGTCTCTCTGTGGCGGCCATTCTTTGCAGGACTTATTCTATGAGCCCGCAGACTGTAAATAGTACAAAAGCTACAGTGATGGGTTTTATTTGGGAATCATAGCTTGAATGGAACATTGGATTCGATAGAGGATGCTTGGAGACTAGCAACTACCCAGTGATAATAGTGAGGCAGTGGATTCTGCTTCTTACTGCTGTTTGTGCAGGAAGAGAAAGAGTGCTCAACAACGATTTTGCAGTAAAATGGAGTTCAAAATATGAGGGTCTCTTTGTTTTAGTTAAATATAGATTTAGTTTACCACAGGAAATTGTATGCTCTAATTCTTGTATGCTAAAGAGCTAAATGCATGTTTTATTACAAGAGTGCATGCTATCGAGTAGAAATGTTTTCTTATTGTGACATGTTTATTTGTCTCTGCAACTTTCTCTTCTTCAGAGAAAAACAATTTTAAGAATATCGGGATCTAGATGATCTAAGTTAATTATAACAAGATATTGTATTGGCATACAGTCTTACCGAGCTTTTGGTGCATCGTTGCCAAGGTTATCTTTTCATGCTTTTGCCATGAAGTGAATCCTTTGACCCTATCCTTTCATGTCTATTATACAAACCGGTCCTAATGCCCACTGTCCCTTAACGAAAAAGTAAAACGTCCAAGGCTTTAGGATTAACCTAGGCCGAAACTTCAACATTTCATTAATTGACCTGGGATTTCATGGAATAATCTCATGAAGATATAGCATTGAAAGAGTGTATGAAACGGCAAATTGACAGAGTCCTAAATTCAGTCTAAAGTCATTTATTGTGTGCACTTTTCGAGGGGCCTAGGTATTTGTGCCCAAGTTTCTTGCTTCTCTTTACAGAAATTTGTGGCAGATCACAATGTATGTTAACATAACTTTCTTTTCTTACACAGTCTTTGGCCTTCTCTGAAAAAGTTCCAGTAATGGATAAAGGCACAATGGGGGATCCTCTATGCAGAGGACAGTGGTCATCCGCCCAACTGTGAATGATTTCTTAATCTTTGAATTTGTTGCAGAGGATGATAGAGACAGAGTTCTAATTAACAGGCTTTGGTTTATGGAGGGCGTGGATCTCTTTTATAAAGCTATGGTGCCCTAGGTTTAATTCACACACAAAATATTGCTGGAGGTCCTGATATTGGTTTGCTTGCATATTCCACCCTAAGAACACTGGGGTAGCTGGAGTCTAAGAGCCATTGGTAAATACAGTTTGTAGGTTCATTACGATGTCTCCAAAAACTAACAATAATATTCTTGGACATGTATTTATGCTGATATAGGCTAAGGCCTTCCTGATCAAGTGGTGTTGAGTGGAGATGGAATCTGGACACAAAGACTGCGCTATGAAAGCATTGCTTCATGATGCAGAGTTTATTTTGAACATGGACATGTGATGGCCTCATGCTCAAAAGAAAAATCTTCACAAACTACCAAAGAGAAAGACATAAAGGCTCACTGGTGGAACGAGTTGAAGATGAACGATCACTGGGTGAAACTCATCGAAAACTCTGACAACTGATGTTATTGCATCTCTACAAAGATGGAATAGAATCACTGATATGGCCATGATTCAGGAGGCAACTTCTGTTGTAGTTGTGAAACAACTGGAAGAATCTTGGGAAGGGGAAGAGGAGGCATGAATTTTGATCTTTGTATCAGGGAAGAAAGCCAAATCCTAAGGTATCATAACTGCAGCAAAGCAAGTGATGGTGTCAGATACTCTAATAGTCCCCGAACAGGGCACTGCTTGGATCAAATGTAGGAGAAAAAACAGGCAAAATGGCAGAATGGGAGATTAGAATCGCACTGATTGGATCAAATATAGGAGAAAAAATAAGCAAAATGGCAGAAATAGGGGATTAGAATCTTATGCTGAGAGTTATTTACATGTGGATGTGTAAGATCCCTTCGTGAGGATAAGCAAAATATTGAGTAGTCATGCCACTGCATGAACTTGACTGATCATATTTGTAAATAGCTACTTAGACTTTGCACAAAGGATTAAAAATGAATATTCGAACCAGGATGTGAACTGTAGTGGGTTGTGTCCCCAAAAAGGTCAATTGTGGATATACATTTTGATTATGGCAGTAAAACTATCTGAAATTTATTATGACAGAATAAAATAATTCTGTTTTCTTACATGTTTGATCCATGGTAACAAGAATGCATCAAAAGCGATTGCTGAATCAGCTTTGAAATAGAGTTGCATATAAGGTGGTTAGTGAATTGGCAATGTAAAAAATGTAATGTTCAAAGATTACCGATTACTATGTTCATATGTTTATACTATAAGTATTGTATTGATAATAAAAACACCATGGAAAGAACACTAAATTATTAATGGTGTATTATTAAATATGATTTATTAAATACATGAGAAAGGAAAAATGTTATAGATATCATTGATATAAATTTTACTATAATTACCTTTTTCTTTTGCATCTCTTTATAAAAGATTGACCATTTTATATTCTCGGGAAGGGAAGAATAAAACTGAAGTATATGTCTGTTTTGATCTAAGGCTATACGTAAATTCGTGGTTGATTTATTTTTTGAGTTTGAATGCATTTTTGATCTTGTAGGAGGAATGAATTTTCATTCCGCTGTTTTCTTTCTCAAATTTAATGTAATAATACTAGAAAGGAAAAAGAGTGATAAGAAAATGCAGAGAAAACTTGAAAAATGCAAAGAAGTCTGAGACATGTTTCCAAACCATCTCTTCAATGTGTTTGTACAATCACTATATTGGTAATGTGTTTGTACAATCACTATATTGGTAATGTTTTTTTAAGAAAAATATTGAAACTTAGATGAGGGGGAATTTTATTGTATTCACAATATACAATGGACTTGAAAGATTCAAAATAGAGATTCATGGCAAAACTTGCAAAAAATCTCAGCAAATTATTTATGCAAGAATAATTTAAATGGTATAAACCATACAAAGTGAAATTGATGAATGTAGATCAAACTTGGTGAAACTCTAAAAATTATCCAAATGAAGTCAAATATGATAAAAAGTAATAAAAGTGTGTTAGATTTCAACAAATTGGCAGCATCCAATATTCAATATTGGCAAACTTATCAAGTCTTTCTCATCTGAGTAAACATGATTCATTTTGATGGTGGAGTTAAATTGACTTGTTAAAACCATTCTAATTTAAAGATAAAATAAAAACACAGTACTATCCATTCCTCAAAAAAAGAGTTACATATTGTCTACAAGTGGAAAAAGGCACTGTAAATTCTTCCTCAAAAAAAGAGTTACATATTGTCTACAAGTGGAAAAAGGCACTGTAAATTCTCCCAAAGGTGTAAGGACTAATAAATCCAAAATGGAGAGTCATGGAAAAATTTGTGAAAAAAGCTTAGCAAATGAAATACGCAAGAAATATTTAAATGGGATAAAGCATAGATAGTAAATAGGTGAATATATGTCAAAGACAATGAAACTTGGTAAAAATTATCCAGTTAAAATGTAATGAAATTTGGGTAGGTTTCATCAAATTGGAAACATGGGTTAAACCCATAGAGTATTAGCAAACTTGATCAAGTGTGGTTGAGTCTTTTCCTTAGTAGAAAACATGATTCATTTTGATGTTGAGTTAAATTGACTACTTGAAACTACTATAGTATTTTTGTGAGAATAGAACATTAGCATTTTCCGTTGCTTAAAAAAAGAGTTACGTATTATATCCAAGTGAAAAAGTCACGATCAAATCCCCAGGAGCTGCAAAGTACAATTAAGATCTAGCATATTATCAATGATATAGGTAAAGAAAACACACCATCACTTAGAACACTATAAGGTGGCACTAAAAATATGACAAGAGGCTACACCACAATCAATCTCAAGGGGAGGATTTACTCAATTCCATCATGTGTAACATACCCATACTTTTTGTACTTTGAGGATATGAGGTACTAATTTAACCACCTAATTTACACTATTCTTTTCTCTAATATTTTATCTCATAAGTATGATATTAACTAATTCCCCACCATATGTAGGCATGACAATAAAAATGTATGTAACATAATGAAACCATTCAATTACCCATGAGACCTTAATTTATAAGTGTAGGCTAATAGAAGTGGTAAGAATTGAACAAACTTGACTTAATTCAATTCATGACATAAACTATAATAATTCAGCATTAATATTAACACTATTCATAGATATATTCATGAACATTTATTTATCTAGGAATTGACCACTAACTCACTACGAAAGAGGGTTGTTCCATCCAACCATGGGCTTCCTATTGTTCTAATTCTCTCTGCAACAAAGGTCACCCCTAAATTGAGGTGATGAATCCGCAACGTAAAACTCTTTCTATCATTAGCTTTAATGTTATTCTCACAACCCAATCCCCATTTTCACAATCAATCTTTACAGTTACACCAATGCCAAACCACAACCCTCTTCCCCCATCAACTCACATAACCCAATGAAAGGGATTCCCTTCTTTTCTCAATAGGATCTCACCATATCCCACTTCTCTCTATATCTCCAACACAAGTTTGCTAGGAAATCTTAGTGTTGGTATTCTAGGGTTATCAATTATAGTGAATTCGTGGTTGTAACTATCTATAGTTTGATTATAGTAATCTCATGGAAATTCACTCAAGGATAAGTCTCTAAATTTTCTCAAACCAAATGATCATTTGTAGGGTAACTCAAATCTATGATAATTCAGGATCTTTGTTAATTTTAATGACACCAAAATATTCAAACTCGAATCCCTCAAAACCTTTAATCAGATCATATTTTTCTTGCATCGAAAAAATGGAATAGCTTAATCTTTCATGGCATGAAGGGCTCATGTATCCTTATGGAGACTCATTTAGCT